>CM067223.1:10005208-10143658 GCA_034190945.1 Octodonta nipae
AAATAGTGATAATTACTGTGTACATACAACAAAGTAAAGTTTAAAAATCTTATTAAGCTTTCACTTAAACTTTTGGGTATTATTTACAAATGAGTTTACTTACAAAGCCCGAGAAGAAAATTATATTGTTTAAAAACCATAATGAAGTAGGTAACCTCGTTTTAGTTTTATTCGCTTCAATTCAGCAACCGCCCGTTTCAATGATAGATGAACGTTTACCACTTCCAATTATACAGAGTGTTTCCAAGGAAAGTGATTAATAGACACGCCCGTACTGTTATTAATATCTCACGTTGGGACTTGGATAAACTATTTTCGTTTGGTACATGTTCCGGTAGTAAACTGCCTACAATTTTCATCTTAATTAGTTGAAATTATGATGAATAACGCTAGTGAGGATGTTAATATTTGAGGTGCAACTTAAATTATTTGAAAATTATCGAAACGCTGAGCAGGTGATATTTATTACGTCATTAAAGAGAATTAATTTCAACTAAAGATAATTGTTTGGAACGGACCGCTTCATTTTGAAACTTAATTTTTAACCACAGCTGTTTTTTCATTGTGGCAGGTAATTCACCAAGTGAGAGAACAGAAAGCAGCCTAACTAAAAATGCCACACTCAAAATGTCTTGTTACACTACTTTGTTATTAAAAATGATAATTACTGAAACAGTATGAGGATTTGTTTGTAATTGTCTCATAAGGGGAAATAATGCAAGATCAGCTGCATTATTTCCCTAACCAAAACATGATCAGAACAAGAAGTAATAAGTGCTGAGATATTTTCAAAATGTCACAGTGTATTTAGACAAAGTCGAAATTTCCAAAAATCACAGTAGTTGTTCAAAGTGCCCACCCCCAGGTTGTAGACAAGTTAATACTCTGTGTGCTATCTGGGCAGTTGAGCGCTTAATTAGTTTTAAGTCTGATCTTATTTCTTCGGCGACTGCCATAATTTTAGCAACGAGGTCTTCTCTGGTGTTTGGAAATGTAGCGTACACCTATTGCTTCATATCAGACCACAAAAAATAGTCGAAGGGGGTCAAATCGGCTAGCGAGCTGGCCACGCTACTACACCACCGCAACCGATCCACGGTGCTTGGTTATTGTTCAAATATTCTCTCACTGTTCACTGTTCGAGAATAGTGGGCGGGTGCACCATGTAGCTGCAACCACATATGTTGACGGTATAATAAAGGTAACTCTCTTTTGTGCTTGCGCATACGCTATGTTCAAACAACAATAACTCCTAAAGTAATAAACATACAGTTGTGAATTTAATGTTGTATTGTAGCTTAACTCAAAAACTTTCGATTTAGTGAAAAAAAATGAAAGTTATCGGGACTGCTTTTGCATTGATTTGCATAATTTGTTGATTTGCATAATTTCTTGAGCTTTTTTTGCATTTCATCTTTTTTCAAAAGTTGAGAAAACGTTAACACTTTGTTTTGAAATGTTATTGATAGACATTATTATTGTCCGTCGAATAAGCCTATTTTTATTTCAGTAAGACCAAAACTTTAAGATATGAACGATTTTGTTCACACGTAAGAATAGGTTATACAAAAAAAAATGGCTGCCATATGGAGGGGGGGTATTGAGCCCTACTATATGGTGTATTTGTGTCTTAAAATAGTTGCTTTACATGTATATACATTATCGCTAGTCCATAACCGGACACACTGTATAAATGTGGTTGAAATAAAGGGTAAGTTATATGGGGTAGGTCGAAAAAGATATATTGAGTGGACCATTATTAGTAATATATACCAGGTGGTTGAAAAACGGCTGGAGTTGAATTATTTGTCTACAGGGTGGATAACAAAATGTTAGTGTTGGGTCATACGTAATTGCATATACAATGTGGGTGAAATAAGGGTAAATAGATTTATATTTATACAGGGTGGGTAAAAAAATATAGTATGTAAGCAGTTAGGATATTTGAATTTTCTTGAGCTATTATATACTCGTAGTTATGAAATGGGTTAAAAAAAAAGTTAGAAGCAGTTGTTTATACATGGTAGCTGAAATATAAGATGCAGTAGTTCGTGCGGTTAGCGATTTCTCGAAATGAAAAACCCGTCTCCCGTAACCAAATAATTCGATTATCAAATTCACTCAGCTGGAGATACGCTCAGCGTAAACGATTCTAGGCATTTTCGCATTACTAAATATCGATTTTGGATCCCATCAAACACTTTGGTAAATTCTAAAAAAATGTAAAAATGACTTTAAAATAAATTACTGAATAAACATTCACCAAATTACCAAATTTAACCAGTTACTCCTTACTAAAACGTGATATTTTACCAGAAAAATATTAATTTAAACATCTCCTCTGGGTGTTGACATTTTTGTCAGAGAGTATATTACTGGCAGTAGACCCACTGGTTAGTTTATTAATGGGCAATTAGTTTATACTGGCCGTGCTTACACTGATAAGTTTATTTTTAGTAATCATACCAAATTTCGGTGGAAAAAGTTATACTTATTATGAAAAAATATGCACAAAAAACTGTGGGTACATTGTATTTCTTTATAATTTTACGTTAATGCAAAGCTTAACGTAAAATAGTATTACAATTAACTCTGAGGGTTCAAATTTAATTGATTTTAAAAACTGATACTCACTTCGCTGTCTAGAACTTTTATTTGCACGTAAAAATCAAATATTTACAAGAGCTGATTCTGAATCCAATTTACATCTGATTAATAACACTACCTAAGCTGCATTAACTAAATCATAAAATTAAATTTATATACCCTACCTCAAATTCTCGTCGTTCGGTTGGATATTACATTTGTTCGTCTGGCGTCTAAATCCGTAGTTGTTGTCCCATTCGAAGATTCCAGTTCTTTTTTTTATTATTCCCAGCGATTGACGTTTCATCGAAATGAATAATGCTTTACGTTGCTTAATCAGGGACGGCGTAGATAAATTTTATAACAGTATTTAAAACAACATTACAGTAATTCGTCCAACACTCAAAAAATCTAGTCAACTGAGAATTGAACTTACTTGTCTTTGAAGTCTACACATTAAGTCGTCACAATATCTGGGTAGATAACTCATTTTTTTCGCAATCTCTCTAAAATTTTGGTTCTCGGACTCTTGCCAGCTAATCGCTCGTTCCACATCATAGTCCCCAGGCCCTGGATTATCTAGTATTTCATAAGTAGTACGTTTTGAAGTCCTTTTGGACCACTTGCAACCTTTATAGCAATATGATGTATCCTAAAAAAACAAGAATTACAACTCGCGCTTAAAATTTTTCGCTGAATTGATAAATGTACTTCCTGTATATTATAAAAAGCAGGTCCTAAAGTAGTGTCATGAGAATCTGGCGGTACACGGTACAGGTTGCCTTCGGCATCTAACCAGTAACCGTTTTCATTAATTTTTGTCGGTACTGATGGTCCTGTGCCTTGCCACTCAATGGTACTTTACAAAGATAGAGCTTTCCCTTGCCGTGCGGTCTTTTTGAGGATATTGAAGCATCAGGATTGATATCATAATCAGCTAAAACAGTAAAACTTCTAACAAACCACTAAATTGCAAATATTATTGATAAAAAATACGTTGTCTGTACATCCTACTGACTGCACCAGTTTTGGTTTCAAAAACTGTATATAAAATAGGGATTAGTCGTATTTTTATAATGTATTACTACAAATTAACAGGTAGTGCCCACATAAAGTATATCATTTTCAAGTTTGATAACCCTCTATAATACGTAATGTAACATCATTTACCTGGTCCTGGTGTAGGACAACCTTCCATTCAGATCGACCTGACGTGAATCTCGGGGAAATTCCACCCTAGAAAGTAATAAAAGAAACAAATTAATTTCAGTTATTTGTGAAACAATTCCCTTACGGTTATTTTTTCAGCAGGCAAAGTATAATATGCCTCAGTAACCGCATTTTTACAAAATGATGGTTTTCTTTTTCTGTACTTAGAAAGGGAACACGGTCTTCTAAAATACAAAAAAGGATGATAATTAGTAGTAGCTACAGACAACGAAGGATTTTAAAACGACTAAATTCATTTACTTATTCAACATTTCCAAATGCTGTGACAATAAAAATACTAGGTGTCCCCAAATTTCAAATGTTTTTAAAGCTGGGGAATTTTAAATATAGAAAATGGCCAAAAATATCAAGTGGGAGTTGTTTTTAGAACACGGAAAACATCATTAAAATAATTTGGTCAAGTGCGAGTTGGACTCGCATACTAAGGTTTCAAGATTCTAATAAACTTTCTTTTAAAGGAAGCGTTTTAAAATTATAAAAAATATACACTTTATTTTCCTCACATAGACTTTTACGTTATCTGCTTCATGATTTTTATAAAAATATTAATTAATTTTCTGATTTGGTCCCCAAAATTAACATTAGAGTTTTATTTAGTAATAAACATTCAGGGAAGCCTTTTATACTCTACTGTCTGAATTTTCCCCTTTATTTTCCAATAAAAGGGAAAATAGGTCAAGTATTAAATAATAAATTATGGCATCTTTTAGACAAATTATATAAAAATGCAAATAAAATATATTTTAAACAAATTATTTAAAAATATGATATATTTGTAATTCACATAATGAGCCTTTTATTTGATATATTGCGTGATGCGTTTGAAAATTTTATTTTTATTTTCAATTTATTTCAATAATGTTTTCTACTAATTTTTCTTATAAATTTCAAGTAACACCCCAGTGCCCCTAATTATGTTCAAAATTTTAGGTAGTATGGTTTCTGAAATAAAGCCGGAATTGAGTTTTTTTTATATTTTTTATGTTAATAGTAAAAGTAAACAATTAATTTAAAAAATATGAAAAGCATATATTTGTATTCCTCATAATGAGCCCTTTTATTTGATGTATTGCATGAAGCGTTTATAAAATATTTTTTATTTTCGGTTTAATTCTATAATTTGGCCCCCAAAATTAATATTAGGGATTTCTTCGTATTTTTCCTGTAAAAATAAAATTAGTCTTATAGTTTGGGGAATACAGGGGGGAATAAGTAATTTTTTAAATATTTTGTTAGTATATTTTAAAATATTTCGATTTAATGCTGTAATTTGCCCCTGAAATTATATATCTTTATTTTGTTCAAAATTTTACAGCTTATAGTTTCGGAGATAAGATAGGGGGAATGGGTAAAAATTTTTATTAATATCTTTGAAATAATTTATTTTAAAAATATGAATAAATATATTTGTTTTCGCCATAATGAGCCCTTTCATTTGATGTATTACATGTGTTAGAAACAATTTTAATTTTATATTTTCCATTTAATTGTGTAATTTGCCTCCTAAAATTAATAATAGAGGTTACTCCTTATTTTTCCGATAAAATCCAGGTGAGGCCTTATCTTATAGTTTCGTAGATAAGGTGGGGGAACGTCGAATTTTTAATTTTTCCCCCCAGAAGTACCCCTAAAATCAAAATTTCTTCATTTAAGATATGTACTCCTACGTCAACAAACTATACACTGGTACCAAATTTCAACCTTTTCCGTCCAGTAGTTTAGGAGAAAATTGCTGTGATGTTACAGAGCCAGAAATCCGGAGTGATATTATAAGGGTATCCGTATATTGTATATACGGAAACCTAAACACACTTAAAGCACCAAGAAAGTTAATTTTTGCTATGTTTTTTTTGTCCATAATTCCTTCCCTTGCCTTTATATAACTTAGAACGATCTATTGACTTCTGCATAGAATGAAATTCTCTACTGTTCTTTTTTTAAAACTTATATATACCTAAGATACAGGGCTTAAAGTACAAAAACATCTTAAAGCACAAACCATCAAAAAGGTCAAGCTAGTTTTATGATACGTAGGAAGGATGTCATCATTTTGTTTTTGAAAAATTTTGCTTATTAAAATCGAATTTTTGGAGCTGAATTTCGAGGATTCGAACTTCCAAACCCACAGTTGACGACAACCACTGACAATAGATTCATAGTAATTCTATATATCTATAAATATAAATCTATTTAACTAGAAAAATGAACTACTTTTCGTTTAAATATTTTGACATCAAGATCATTTGAAATCCTGGGGAATTAGTTTGTAGTCTATTTATTGTTTCCTTAGATCAGAATGCCTAATAACTAGAAGGCCAGAATAACTACAGGCACATTTCTACAAATCACCAGTTTTTAGCTGAATCTTATTACTATAATAATATATGTATGCAATAAGCTTACCTTGAGCTTTTGAGTCACAAATAATATACGTTGTAGGACCAACCAATTCGGAAGTTTGTGATTTAAAAATCAGTCCCATACGAGGGGAGTGGTTAAACATGGTAATTTATTAACGCCCTACTGAAATATTGAAAAAAAATATTTCCTATACTCCGTTTCTGACATTCGAAAATATGACGTCTCAAAAGCGTCTTAAAAAAGATGCCAAAAACAACAATCGCACCATTACAAATCAAGACAAAAATAACACATCTAAAAAAATTATCAATAATGACACAATGATTTGATTAATTTCCCTGAATCAGCCTTCTGGACCTATAGCCCATTACAATTACTAAACTGTATAATATTTTTTAATTTTACCAACAAGCTAATATCATAATATTTTGAATTAACTACATATACACTTTTAACAACAGGCAGCCAAATATACAAGGGCGTATAAAGTGTTGCCTCAACATTGTAATTATCGGAATCACTTTTCACGAATTAGCTTACAACATATTTCTTGTATCGTTATTTAAGACAATTAATATATTTGTTAAACTCAGATTTTCTTCGGGTATTTACTGTATAGACTACTGCAATATGCATTCGATTTATTAGATTTATTGTGTAATATGTCCTAGTTTTATAGAAATCACTCCGACTCTATGCCATCTACCGACTATAGGTAGATGGCATAGTAGAGGAAAACTGTTACTCATAATTATAATTTTTACTCTATAAAACCCAAATCTTGTTATTTTTTCAAATAATATACCAGAAGTTTACGTCAATAATTTATACCAAACAAATAAATTTTTACTTATTCTTGTTGTTCAAAGCTCATGCAAGATAAAATTAGTAACTAGCACTTGTCTTAATGAATAATTGAACTTCTTACCATAACACGTAATTTTCAGAATAATATTTTTGTTATGTAATGAATAATGGCCACTGTAGTGAAAATAAAAATAGTTGTATTAGATATGTGTAAGGAGTAGATATATATATTTTATATTTGTGAATTATTATTATATTTATTTTAAGAACACAAGATGTTCACAAGTAAATTTGTTGTAAGTTCACTATAATTTTTTTTAAAATTATTTTTGTGTTGTGCACATCGAACACTGATTTAAAACTCAAATACTGTAAAAATATTTTTTATATTGTAATCGTATAATAACGGAAATTCAAGAAACAAGTATCCATACATAATTTACTGCTGGAAGTAACCTTTACTGCAAAAATATCGTGACAAGAATAGAAAAAGAGGGCAATAAAGTGAACAGCATGCATCTCTTTTTAGTCTGTTCACGATATTTGTACATTGCTAGTTACCTCCAAGAGTATAAGCTGTAAGGATGTATCAGACTGATTCTGACATCTATCGAGTAGAGGAGGTAGTAACGATCAAGATGTCAAGAACACTTTTTTTTTCACTTAACAAATGTTCATGTGAATACCTTTTTAAAAAAACTAATCAATACATAAAATACCATTATTTTTATTTCTATACCTAAGTTTTGTTTTTACTATCAAATTATATATTTTTTGAATGTTACAATTTGAAATGTTATTGACTTTTAAATATACTAGCGATGTGGAAATTCGACCAAAATCATTGTTAAAAATTGAAAGATAATACACGTATATGAATTTGCATATTTGTAATTCTTTTTTTTTTCTACTATTATACACATTTTCTGTCGTTATGTAAATTAGTTCAACACCATTATAATTAAGTAAAAAACTATTTCGCAAAGGATAATTATTTCAGCTTTGGTGTCTTACGGTTACAATTAATGTACAATACGATGTATATGACACAAAATCAAATAACGGTCTGTTTCTGAATAAAAAAGAATGAACAGATTTTCATGCCATCATATTATTATTAAATAAATTAAAATACAAATACACTTCGAGGGTTCAAAATGCTAATAAAAACAGCAATTTATATAAAAACCTTGATTTGAATTATTTGAAAATATATGACAAGTTTGTCCTCTAGCGGAAAGTGCAATGGTGATAGTTCAGCTATTATTCAGTAGATGGGGCAATAACTGATATTAACAGAAAATTTTGGCAGTTTGATACATTTTTTAATAACACTAAAGGCCGTCAATTGACAACTAAGAAACTTAAGAAAATTGGTTCACAAACAGAACTCCTTTTTTTGCATTTGCGTACCTATTTATATATAAATTTTGAAAAAAATACACATATTTAAAATGTCAATATGTTCATTATGGGCAAAATTCATTCACTTTGTATTAACAGGCAGGATTTTGTATGAATGGTATATCAGATATTAAATTAATAATAATGTGAAATACCTGAATAACCGTAAAGCATTTTTCAGATATTTCACAATTACGATTTCAATTTCCGAGAAAGAAGAAAATGCAAAAAACCATAAACAGCTATGTATGTATAATTTCAATAATTTTAATTGAACACACAAAGTTAGCGATGACTATTTCTGTATTATATCAAAAATATAAAAGCACCTGCTGATAGTTTGTTTTAAACACAGACCTAAGAATTAAATAGACCCAATTGTTTACATTTTTATGCGCTCCAACATTCAAATTATCTCTTTTTATTCTCGATACACTGTTGCCAGATTCCACAAAATCATTATAAGCTAATTGACAGGAATATAGAAACTAAAATATTTTACTCATTTACACACAATATATAACAGGCAACAGAAAATATAAACCATAATTTACTTAATTATATAAGACACTTAATGTGGCGCTGGCATATTTACTACAGAAATATCTCAAATTATTCTCATATTGTAGTATAATACATAAAATGGCTACATTTGGCAATGCTTTTACTACTTTTACGATGGGATAACAACCAGTATGGATTAATGAATGAAATTATTTCTTACCGTGTTGCCGGCAAGAAACTGTATTTGGGTTGAGGTTAAGTACATTTTTGGTGATATTGTGAAGCTTTTTGTAAAAAAAAAACATTTTATTTATTGCTTAATCATGGTGCGTGGTTGTGTAGTTTGTGGAAAAGTAGATAACTTGTTTCCGAATTTATCTTTTCATCGGTAAGTGATTATGTATACTTTGTTTATGTCTCAGTGGCGTACTGTTTAAGCTTTATGTCACAAGTATATTTATTAAAAATTGACAGTCCATATCTTTTTAACAATGATTATAATATTATTTATAGAAAAGCGGATAGAGATTTGCTACTTTTTTATACAAAAGCCCTATTTTTAGAGGATCAATAGAAAAAATCATATAGTAAAATTTTTACATTCATTAAAATTTATACAGGCTTTGTAGTAGAAAATAACTTAATATACTTTGAGAGATTTGTCCCAACGTTTCATTAACAATACTAATAAAATATCAATTAATAATGGTCTAACTAATATGGGTAATTTTGTAATTAAATTTAATAAGAATCGGTTGATACCTGGACGTATAAGGTAAGCAGTAGTTGAATGTTTTATAAAAAAATCTGTTTTTATTGTACTCAGATAGTTAATTGTGAAATATTTCATAGATCATTTGCAGCAATGTATGCTAAACAGTGTACCTTGAGAACAGTTTAGATTTAAACATCAATTTGCTCTTCTCACATTTCCCTAAATATATATTGGTATACCCAAATGTAATGCCAGAAATAAGGTTTTCTAAACAAATATCATAATAAATGACAAGGGAATATGTATATATATATATATATATATATATATATATATATTCATATTATTATATTTGGCACTTTATAGAGGAATTAATTGGGCAGTAAATTCACCAAGAAATTGTGCCTATTTTTTCGTTTTACACATACCAATTTTTCCATTCTGCAGGTAGTTTGCTGTTAAAGATTACAAGTTGCAGATAGTAAAAAATAGATATAAAGCTTTTAAAAATAAGCGACAACTCTCTGGATCCAGAATAACACCTAGAAAAATCTATTTACACCGTTTTTCCGCATATTAAAAAAACGAGTTACAAAAAAGTATACAATTCTTCACCAATAACTCATAAAACTATTAATGATTAAAATATTTACAAAAAGGTACTTAAAGAGGACGAAATTTCCAATAAAAAAGTACTGATTACCGGATTTCCATTATTTATAATTTAAGTTTAATACTTAAAATAGGGCTCGAAGCTTGCTGTTAAATTTCATGACATGCTATATTAATAAAATATTTATTATATATATATATATATTGAATTTCGAAAATCTGTCTTCATACCCTCATCATCGATATCAAAAACCCCTATTTACAATTTTTTACGCAAATTCATTTAGTTCGACTTATACGCCATATTGGATTTTTCATTTTGAATTTCGAAAATCGTTCCTCAAATCTATAATCAGCAACACCCTATGTACAAGTTTTTAGGTAGATTCATTGAGTTTGATTAGCAGTCCGCCATATTGGATTCTAGATTTTGAATTTCGAGAATCTGTCCTTAAATCCATAATGTGCGACACCAATACATTTCTCTTACCCATTACAATTGACGCCTTTACCACTCAATATGGAGGTTTCAAAAATAAATAATTAAGTTCCCAATTGCAAATAAATATTTAGAAATTTCAAAGTTTGATGAGTTATACTTATTTTATCATATTTATGTTGGATTACATTTATTTATTTATTTCTACGTTACGCTACTGGATATTATACGACAACAGGTCTCAAGCTGGACATTGTTGCCGCGGAGCAACTCATGGTGCTCTGTCTTTTTCCCACTCATGATTTATTTACATTTAATGTTGGATCGATTTTGTATCGGATTTATGAATGAAGCTTTCGGTCTCTTGAATTTATAGGTCTGTGGTTTTCAATAATACCAGGCAACCCAGTACACAAACATCTACATTCGGTGTTGCCGGTAAATTGCCGGTCATTTATTTTAAATTATTCTTATTTTCAATTATATTTGTGTTATCTCTAATTTAATTATGAGTTCATTGTTCAATCTGAGATTTAGAACGCAATAAACCGATTTTTATAAAAGTTTAATTTAATACTAAAATAATCATATAAACTTTTGTAGCATTATGTTTCGATAATGAAAAAATTTGTTTTTTTGGCATCCGCCAACTACATTAAAATATTGAAAATTTTGTAAAGTTTGCTGATTTGATGACCTATAATCTAAGCGTTTATAAATAGAATTGAACAATAGGGATAAAGTAAATTACGTATTACATATTATTCGATGTTACAAAACCTAGGAAGTTAATTTTTAACGCACTTATAATCTGAAAGATTAACATTAACGTTTCATATCGTTGAAGTGATCTTAAAAATAAGTTTTTTTTTTGAAAAAAAAAACATAAATTTATTGTTAAGTGCAGTCAAACTTAAAACGAAAGTAGATCAAACTTTGAAACTTATTCCTTTTTTCGTTTTTTGTTAATAATCTGAAAATATAAAACAGGTTATAAAGGTCGTTTGAAATATGTGTTAACATATGTGTAAATATATAACTTTTGTTACTAAGATAATGTATAGATAGACACTTAAAAATGTTTACTCATTGATTATAAAGATTAACTTTGAATATACCTTTAAATTTTAACGTGAAAGTCCAATATTTTACAAAATCGATCAATATTAATCCTTTTTTGTCGTGATTACTTGATTGACATGAGGTTTTTTAAATATTATTATATTCTGATCTAACAAGTAAATCATTTCTCAGATTATTCCCACTTTTAGTGAAATAAACTGATTTGTCGAAATCCCTACCTATTAATTATGTTTCAATCACAAGGTTATATAAATTAGGAAACTAAACAGAAATAATTTCTCAATTTTTTTTGTATTTCTTTTTTCTCATTTCCTCGGTTTCGGTTCATTTGTAATACTTTTTTAAAATTAAATAAAGATTTTGCAATAAGAGTACAAATTTTATTTAATCAGCGTATAAAGGATACCCTACCAAAATAAAATTTTTGTAGTTGCACGTTGTTAATTTTCTGTTTATATTACCTCCTACTTTTGTCTGGGATTTGTCTTTTCCAGATACTTAGATTTGGCTTTTTTTCTTATATGTTAGTTTATTACATTTTTATAAGTTTTAAGTCTGTGTGACTGTATGCTTTCATACACACAAGGCTGACCAGATGTGCTTTATTATATCTAAATTGTAATGACATTTTATGAAATACTTTAATACGTTATTTTATGACAGTGGTAACCATAGAAAACTTCTCAAGGTTTGCTCTGAGTATTGTTATTGTACGAAATTTGTATTGATTGTCATTTGCTATTGCATGAAATTAAAACATTTAAATAAAATTCTTTACTTGAAGAGAAAAGTATAAACAGTTATGTTAAATCATACCAATCTCAGTATTTTTAGAAACTACTCATTTCATCAAATTAAAAAATATATATATTTACAAAAATGCATTGAACTGAAAGACGCATACACTCAGCTCGTGAAGTGGTGACAACCTATGAAAACAGAATTTAGCAAAAATATAAACAATCATGGATGCATCAAAGCAAGTATACATAAAGGCATATACTGAAATATTTTCAAAACATCAATCTTGTAAGCAAGGCCGATTTATGTATTAGCCGAAGACAGCTGAACAAAGAAGTGAAATACTGAAAATATATGATACCCATCATAGTAGAAATCATTACTTTATTAGTAGATCGAACAATATGATTTCAACAGAATGAAACACCGCCCCGTTTTACTGTTCTTGTGAAATAACCCATCTATTTTCAGATCTTAATCCATTAGATTTATTTTGCTGCGATTATTTAAAATTAAACTGTATACTAATAGTCAAGGAAATAATTCAAGAGTCGAATCAGGCAAAAAATGCTACCAGAACAAAATGTTATGTAACCACCGATTATGTGACATTATACACTCGTCAGTTGAGGACAATTTGAACATTAATTGTAAATTTTATGTTATTTTTGAGTTTTTAGTAGTTTATCACAGTACTTTGATTTCAATTAATTTGCTTTATTCTTAATATGTTTTCTAACAATAAGTAAATTGTAATTAAGTTTTCATGGACAGTTTTTATAGTTTCACCCACCAGGTACAAAATAAAGTAAGTCGTGATACAATTTTGGGATCATCTCAGAAATGGATGGCTAAGAGTTGAATAAGATGCTTTTCCATTTTTCTTATTTGTTTTGTTCAATATGGCTGATTTTTTACATTCAAATCTCCTGTATAATGATTTCGTCGTTTGCATTATATTTTTTGAGAACTTTTTGTTATTTATTGTAGAAGGATCCGGTTTTTTAATTTTTTGTTGTTTCGGAGCATATAGTGCAAAGATTTTGGTGAGTCTCTATCCATATCTATCTATCTAGCTTTAGTACGAACAATTTAGAACATATTGTAATATCAATGATGCTCTCTACCCTGCCGTTTGTGCTGTGCGTTGCTCTATAATTTGCTTGCTGTTTGAGGTCATCTGTTCCTCTGATTTATGGTCCCCCTCTTCTTCGCGTATGTTTCCACGGTCTTCAGTGTATTATTTGTTTATTCTATTGGTACTCTTTTTTACTGTTATGACCAGCGGATCTTCACTTTTATTGTGTTACTTGTTCAGCAAGTTTTTTGCCCCTTGTAATGCTATCCATATTTGCCTTTTGGAAAATATATGTAAAAACAGTATGCTTTGGTTGAATACTTTTTTCTGTAGTACCCATAGCGGAGCTTACCAAAAGCTATCCAAGTAAGTCAGATTCCTCTATCTAAGTTTATTTAGTCTGAAACTATTGTGTCACACCGTTATTTGTTCTTATATTTTTAGCCATTACCCTACATATACACTCTTCTGCATTTCGTGTTGTTTGAATTTCTGTTCTAAATTGAGTAGCTCTATCGCGTCTTTTGTAACACCTTTGGCATACCGTGTTGCTACTTATGTTTCTTCATTTATCAACTTCTTATTAATAGCGCCAAAGATTAACTGAAGCCCTTTTTGCTTTTAAGCGTGGAAACACTAGCCCCTACTATTCTTGGTATAACATAGGATTTCATAGTATTATGTCTGTTTCTAACCTAGGAAATACGGCTAACAGCAAATACATGGAACGGCTCCAAATTCGGAACCTCTATGTGCTAGTTTCCCCGAAAATCCTAGATGTCGGTCTTTACATTTAAGTACATTTTTAAACTGTTCTGGCACTCACCTTTTAGAGAATTTTGAATAAATAAATTCATTATCAAATTTTAGAGTCCACCCTGTATTTGCCCTTGTTGCCACTACATACTTATTGAGAATTTGGCCTGTAGAATAGATAAGACCTAATTCATATCATATCTGAAAATATCTGATAATTGAAAACAAAGCTGAGCTGATATGCAATGTTCACTAAAATGAAACAAATAAAGGAAACTGTAACATCATATGACGTTTGGGACTTCGATAACTATTCGGTTTATAGATAGTATAAACAAGATTCGGTTTATTGATAGAATAAACAAGATATGATTTTAATTTTCCCGAGCGTATTTTGTTATCAAACTGCACGGAAACACTTGGTGATTTTGTAGAACATTTATTTACTTTTTTTTCTATAATAAACTGAATGGTTTACACCTTAGCATTGTTATGATCAATAGTTTTTTTCAGTATATACATTTATTCATTTTCACTACTGTCCTATTATTTAACCGACCTTTTTACAGTAAGTGCTTTAGCAGAAATTCATTTTGAATAGAATACCAAATCCAGTGCTTTAATATCAGATACCAGAAACGTCAAGAATTTTCTCGAAATGGGAGAAATTTATATGGCCTTTATTCGTGAGCAGTAATAACTTTCTTTGGCAATATTTATCATCAATAGTTGAAGTTTTTGATTTGTGGACGGCTTTAACTGCCTATTCTCTTGAACTTGTAGTTGTTCTAAAGATGCTGATACAGTTCTGTAAATTAAATCATCTGTTGGTGTTGATTGTGGTCTCTGAGTGTTCAACATTGGCTCTGGCAGCGTTCCTTTTTATTTTGTTACACACCTTTTATCGTATATGGTTGTTAGTCTATTGTCGATGTTTATCTTGGTTCCGGTAAAGTGCCTACTGCTGGTGGGGAAAATCAAAAGATTCAAACAAGAATTAAACAAGTGGCATTTAAATTCGCTTGCCATACAGACGAAGATGAAGAAACTATGACGATATGATTGTTCCTATGGTCTGGAAAGACATTTGAAGTTTCTCCTGTTAGCAAAAACCCAAGAGCCATCATAGGTGGCAGTTGCTTCTAGGTCGTTGGCAAAATTGATTTGCGGTTTCCAGAAACAAGATTGGTCAGTTGGAAACCAGAACTAAAGTTTGGATTTGTAAAGATTAATTGACTATGTAGTAAATTGCATACGTTGGTTTCGAAGGTAGCCATGAAACTGTACGATCATCCCACCTAAAGCAGAGTTTCACCTCTCTTAGATGAATATATATCTAATTTCAGAGAAAGGAGACAGTAGTGACCCCAAATTGGGGGTAGGGCTATGCGTGTCGCTGTTGTCCTGGGATTTCTAGGTTAGAAGCTACGGGTTACCGACTCCAAAACTGCTAGATGGCTATGTGATGGTTACCTTCGCGAGTGAGCTGAGTAGGTGAGTGGTTTGGGGAAAATAATTTAATGTTAATAGAAAGTGCATTTTCCTGAAGGCGACGACAAAAGTTATGTTTAACTAGGCTGATGGGGCGGTCTGATACACAAAAAACTGGTCAAGAGTAGAAAGAGCATGTTAGGAGAACAAAGGAAGGGTGCCACAATAATTTTACTGAATATGAGGGGCCCAGAGAAAAATGTTGAGTGCTGTGGTGAGAAACATTTTTTGGGATTTATAAAGAGCATATTAGGAGAAGGTAGAAGAAGGTTGCCAAGTCGGTAACAGCCCTCATAAAGATTTTACCAAAGGTAAAGGCGGGTAAGGAAAACCTACAGAAGAATGTTATATACTGTGGTGAGGACCATTTTGTTGTTTATGCACAATGTACAAAACAGGACGATGAAAGTCGAAACACTTGGGAAAAAGAAAATGGCAACCAATTTGGAAGGCGTGTACACCTACACGGGATATGGGAGAGAAAGAGGGTATGAGAGGGAGAGAGAGACAGAAAGCAAAGAGTGAAGGGAAGGAACGGAATTTAACTGAACACAAATTACAGAAATATGTGTAATGCATTTTGATTTTCAAACAACTGAAAACGTAAAGCATAGTTAAACTTTATTCTATTTAAACTACTTTATTTGTTAAAAGTTGACACATATATTCAGATTGATTTAGGTATTAACAGTTGTGACATTCTTGTCGATATCTTCACTGCCCTTGTTCTTAACAGGAATTCTAGGTGAAAGACTCAATAAACTCGCCCACTGACCTTCGCAAAGATTATTGAAGCCCATATCTTTCAGTAGGGCTCCTCCCAAATCACCAGGGCCTACACAAGACGGTGGGGTATCCCACAGTTTCTCGCTGTTATGATCAGTCCATCTAAAATTAAACTCAAGATTATACACTTCGAGACCAGTCTATATATTGCACAAACATTTTTGAAAAACATGTCAATTTTAAATTTATATTTTTAGCATTTATTAACAGAGTTTAGAAATATACAGTTTGGGCTCTAAGTGTGTGATTATTTAAGATTTACAGATTACAGAATTTTTTTTAACTTACATTGCTAGATACAAAATATTACAATCACAATGCCATGGATTTTTAGCCAATCTTATTGAAACTAGTTGCGTGAGAAAGTCCAACGATTTGGCTGGGATGTAATTCAAATTATTATTGTCCAAATGCCTGTAATTAAACAAAAATATTTAGCAACTGATTCTTGTCTATGCAGAATGAGTTTATTTGATGGTTAAATAGGGAAAGGTTTGCAGTTGTACTGGCCCAATTTAATGACACTTTCGGATTTTTGTAAGAAGTCATGGCTTACTAGATATTAAAAAAAAACCAAATTCTGTCGATTTAGTCAAATCCCTCTAGCTCCTTTGTTTTTGATTTTATAAAAAAAGTGTAAATATCAAAATTGAAGGGAATTGTATTCCGAATATGATTGTTATGTCTCTCGATTTCGAGATATGACACAAACTTATCTTTTTTTGAATGGGAACCACAGTTGGCTATGACCTCAAAAAATCGGACACTTTTAGAGCTTTTGAAAGATATAATTCTCGATATAGTTATTCATAAAAATAACGGAGTTATGGATACTTTTCTCTCTTATTTTCACTTTTAACGTACGTAGCCATGAAAAAGATTGTTTTCACTTTGACGTTTCCTCATTTGAGAGTAATTCCATTAGTAGTGCTGAACACAGTCCATATTGACAAGTTTTCTTGATAAAAGGGAATATTCTAACGATATATATATGGGGGAATGTTATATCATATGCTATAAAAATTCAGTTCGTATAGGTGAGGAATACTTTCATAGATATTTTAATCGTCGTCAACCTGCTCTATGTACATTTAAGAGGCTTTATATGGATCTGTTACTAAACCACCAAAGGAGCGTAATCAAATTAACGAAGCCACAAATAAATGTTTTGGCAATGGTAAATCAAAATCCATCTACATCAACTCGTGAGATTGCGGCAGAAGCTGGCACATCTCAACGAACTGTAGTTAAGGTACTGAAAAGCGTACAAGTTCCCCCCGTACAAACTTTCAGTTTCTCAAACTTTGCGTGCTGATGACGAACATCGACGTATTTTGTTTTGTACATGGTTTAGAGACATGTGCCTTGACAATCCACAGTTTCCATTAAAAGTGGATATCTGGGCTAAAGAAAACCCTTTCCATGTAGAATAAAGACAATCCCCAGATAAAATTTGATTTTAATGTTTGGTAAGGTATCACAGGGTCTACTATTCTGGGGCCTTTTATCTATGATGAATCACTTACTGGACAGCGCTATTTGCATTTCTTGCAATACACTTTTCAAGACATATTGCATTATTTGAATTTGAGAACTCGTTTAGAAATTGAGTGGTTCCAACATGATGGAGCACCTGCTCATAACTCGTAATTAGTAAGACAACACATAGATAATATCTATCCAAACTCTTGGATAGGAAGAAATGGCCCACGCGAATTGCCACCCCAGTCTCCCGATTTGGCAGTTATAGACTTCTATTTATGAGATGCGCTAAAAAACGAAGTATACAAAAGAAAGTATGAGACAGTTGGTGACCTAAGGGAGGCGGTATTACAAGCAATGGAAGAAATTGATAGGCTGTCTGTGAAGAAAGCGGTAATGCCAATCTTAAAAAGTTGCAATTTTGTCTAAATATCAATGGTGGACTTTTCGAACATAAATTGTAACCATTATTATGTACTATAATTTCTGAAGTTTCTAGTAAGTACCTACTTATTTAGTTTTTTCGTTATATCTGATATACCTAATAAAAAAAATCGTTCAATGTTTTTTTGGAATAGTTATTAATAATTTCCTAGCTAACTCCGTTAAAAGTGAAAATAAGATTGAAAAGCATACATAGCTCCGTTATTTTTATGAATAACTATATCGAGTATTATATCGTTGAAAAGCTCTAAAAATGTCCGATTTTTGAGATCATAGCCAACTATGGTTTCCATTCAAAAAAGATAAGTTTGTGTCATATCTCGAAAACGAGAGCTGTCACGCAAACGAGGACATGACAATCATATTCGGGATACAATTCCCTTCAATTTTGGTATTTACACTTTTTTATAAAATCAAAAACAAAGAAGCTAGAGGGATTTGACTAAATCGACAGAATTTCGTTTTTTCAAAATATCTAGTAAGCCATGACTTTTTACAAAAATCCGAAAGTGATATTAAATTAGGCCAGTGAAACTGCAAATCTTTCCCAATTTGACAATACTTATACTGGCATAGCCATCCAATTGCGAACAGGAGAGACTGTATTACGAATTTATAATGTACCAAACTATCAACACTTCTTTTTTTGTTAAACTCTATCGAAGTATTAATGTCTTCATAAAAATTATAATGAAATGTTTATGCACTTAACTGCTGAAAAAGTTCAGACTGTAAATGTTTTGTCAAAAAATATCGTTAGTCAAATCAGGCAAGGATAAAAAACTGATCAAAAACAATGAAATTTTTTTGTATCATATAAATTACCGGCTATGATACAAAATAATTTCGAATTCAATCACGATGAAAACTGAATATTAATATAACATATTGAAAATTTGGATACCTTCAAATTTCCTTTGGAATCAAAATACATCGATATAAAAGCACAGACAGAAGATGTACTTTTATATATTTTTTGTACCGCCAATATGAAGAAAAACAAGAACTTGGTAATACTTAATATCGGTGATTAGAGTCCTAGAATTTTCCATTTCGCATTTAATTATTCTCTCGCATTGGCAATTGGAGGGTTATGTCTGTATTTTGTAACAGATTGTCACTCATTTACTTCTTAATTGTTAAATTGAAGTTGGCAGACTCTGAAACCTGTTCGTAGATTCCATAGATTCCCAACGTCGTGATCTAACTGTGTTTCGATAATCTGACGTGGGGATGATAGCCGACTCTAAGGTATCGAAACGTTGTAGGCTCAACAGATTCAGTTATGTTCCTAGGATACTAATACACGGCTTTCTTTGTCTCTACATTATTAGTTCTAAAATTCTATGTTGGTACAGAAATTTACTTACATCGACTTATATTTTACATTTTTAACCGACTTCAAAAAGAAGGAGGTTCTCAATTCGTCTGTATCCAGGTTTTTTCTTTTTTTATGTTTGTTCACCGATTACTCGGTAACGGCTCGAGGAATTTCGACTATTTTACTGGATCCTGTTTAGGTGGATAGCGAAGTGGTCCCATATTTTTTTCATTAACAAAGCTTTTGCCGTTTCTTAGAAAATGGGGAAAAACTATTTTTACCTATTCTCTATATTCTATGCCTTGGTGGAGGCGCCGGTATTATTAGAAAAATTTTCTTTTGAAGTCGTTTTTTTAATGTATTTATATTACATTTAAACAATTTATTAGAATTTAATACAGAGATATATTGCTTATACTCACAACTTTTGAAGACTTGGTGTGTAATAGAACACCTTGGAATGCAAGTCCTTCAAGATGTTATTGTGTGCCAATAAGGTTATCAAGCTGACGAGTCCATTGAACGTTCTTTCTTTAAACTCTTCCAAGTTGTTGAAAAACAAAAACAATTTTTCCAGATTCCTGTTTTCAACGAATGAATTCTCTGGAATTTCACTGATAAAATTCTGCCCCAAATGCAACTCGACCAAATTGGTTAATTTTCTAAACTCATTGACACCGATCTAAAACGCAAAAAAATATTCAATTTTTGAAATTATATCTACTTTAGATGTGAGCACCTGAGTAATTTTGTTGTTAGTGAGCTGAAGTACTTTCAAATTCTCGAGCTTGTCGAAAATATTAGGTGAAAGATGACTGATGTGGTTCTTCCTCAGATTCAAAGTTTCCAGATTTGAAAGTTTATCAAAAACGCCTGGAAACAGTTTTCCAAAAAGTTACTAAATATTTGTATTTGACATTTTTACCTGTGGGCAACAGAGTTACGTTGTTCTCGGCCAAAAGCAATCTCCTCAAAGATACCAAATCGTTGAAGGCAAATTTTGGAACCGTTTCCAGAAAGTTGTTACTTAAATCCAAATCTTCCAGATACTCCAATTTGCTCAACAAACTTTCGGGAATGTTTTTGATTTTGTTTCTTGACAGATGTAGCAACTTCAGGTTGGGATTGTCAATAAACAAAGTGGTCGGAATGTGCTTGATCAGATTTTCAGAAATATCCAGAGTTTGTAAATTTCGTAGAGTCAGAAATAGGTTTGCTCCGAGGTCTTCCAATTTATTTTTGTTCAAGCGTCTACAGTTAATTATTGTTTTATCTGTTTATTTAAATAAATATAATTTAGGACAAAAAACTTATTGCAAACAGAAACAATAGTTGAAAAAAATTGGCTGTTTTTGCATTGTACTTAATTTTTGCATCCAAACTCTTTCAAAATAATTCTTTGGAAAAAAGATACTGGCAATCAGATAGAGGGTCAGTAAAGATGAGATAGGCTGAACCAGTGGAAGTGGTAACCAATCACATAACACACGAGCATCAACAAACTGCTCAAAGAGCCTTATATATGAAGCATATACTTTCCTAACATTTGTAAAGGCAAAGGACGCGTTGGTTACTAAGGAGGCGGACAATTCTGTCTATTTTAAGAACTCTTAAATTTTAGCGGACAAAAGTAAGCTTCTAAGGGACCCGAAAGACCCCAAAAATGGAGGGCAAAAAGCTGTGATGTCATTGAGGAACTTATGGAAATGAACGCACCAATACTAATGAACACAAACTGATGAAGCCAAGGAAAGTAAATCAGTTTTAGGCATATTTTGGTATCATCAAAAAAAAGGGAGTTAGAGTTAAACTGAGACCAGATTCTTTATAAACGTCATATTTTTTTTCTGGAAATTTATACCAAATACGCTCTAATATACTGTAAGAAAAAAGTGGACCATATTAGAAAAAACTTTTAAATCTTGTAGTGTATAACTTGCTGTATGCAAGAAGAATACTTGAAAGGAGCAAGACTAGTCAGAAACACCCAAAATTGTGAATTTTAGAAATGCATATAGTTTCCAAAAGTTCAGCTCAACTTTTTTTATAATTAGAAACTAACTTGTTAAATTAGAGAGCAAGTCATTATTTTAACAAACCAATTAATGATTTTGGTTATTTTTTGCAAGTTTGTTTCAATTGGAAGTAGTGCTTTCGATATTTATGGTAACCATAAAATAATTTCAGGTAGACTAGACTAGAAATTGAGATACAAGAACTTATCTGTATTTTTAACAAATGTGTTTTCTATCGCATCTTAAGGAATTAGTTCTCATGTTAATTTTATATTTATTCTAAACTAAAAGACAAGTTATACCTCCGTATTGCACTGTAGTTTAAATTTTTAAAGTTAAAAAAAATTAGAAGTATGAAAGAAAAACCTCAATACTTACAGATATTTCAAATTCTCTAGTTGATCAAAAATATTCTCCGGTAAATGATCAATTTCATTGTCAAATAAATCGAGTTCAGACAGCAATGTTAAGCTCTTAAAGGCATTTTTATTCAATGTTGATAATTTATTAATGCCCAAGTCACTAAAAATGCAATAATATGAAAATCATAGTAAAAGAACATTTTCTACTTACATAGATCGAATATCATGAGGAACTATTTGATCTGAAGATAAAATGGATAAATGGTTTTTCCAGCAGCTTAAAGCTTTAGTCTCTGGTTTGCAATTGCAAGGTCCATGCCCACATTCAATCCACCTTTCATTTGATCTCGTTATTTGCCATACTAGGAAAATTTGAAAACAATTAATATTGAAACAGAATAATTCACACGCATTCATACAAATTTTGATGGCAAGATTAGACCGGAAGACATTGTTAATATTGAATTCATGAATTTTTGGAATAACAAATCTCGTGACGAAATGTATGTATATTTCAAAACATTGTACAATTGATGTTTAAATGTTTGACAAAATATTGAAATAAATACAAAGCAGTGATGGAATGACAATATCAATCAGAAAACAATTTCCAATATTTCTAATATTTTATAGGAATCTATTTTTTTACACACGATGGAGTTGGCCGTTACTTGGTGGAAATTAAGACTCATGATGAAATAATACACAGTATTGTTGAATTCCACTTTATTTAGACACACTTGTGACAATTGTTTCGCTACATTGTAGCTCCTTCTGACAATAACGTGAGTGTAAACTAAAAAGTAAAGTGGAATTCAACAATACTGTGTATTATTTCATTATCTATTTTTTTATCAGAATTGCAACAATACGGCAAAACTGACTGTTTTCAAAAAAGGAGAAAAGGATAAATAAACTGTGACATTTGTAATATAAATTGTTTATTTGAAGACGCGAGATGTAAAGACCGACCTCTAGGATTTTCGGGAAAAATAGCACATAGAGGTTTCGAATCTGGAGCCGTTCCATGTAATTGCTGTTACCCGTAATTCCTAGGTTAGAATGTCACGATGAAATTTTCAGGGTAATTTCACCTGTCAGAGGTATTGAATACTGTCTTCGAGGTGTCATTCTTTTGTACGCAAGACAATATATACCTATAATATATATTATTTCTGGTTAAGGAGCCTTCATCAATTACGCTTCCCACAACTGAATGTCCTCTCTCATGAACATATTTATTTTCTTATGAAGTACATTTAGAATTACATATTTCAAAAATATTAAAATTCACAATCTTTACTTCCTTTGTAAGTGTTTTTTATTTTATTATTCAATGGCCTTGTATGCTTGAAGTGTGGGGGCTGTTCCTTGGCTAATCTTCCTCTAGCAGAATTGTCCTTGGCCTTTTGAATTAAAATCAACTGGATTATAGTCCTCTAGCATTCCAAGCTATAATACTTAAATTGGGGTTATTATCCATTAAAGTGGTACATTTGTAAATACATCATGTTTTTATCATTTCTTGCATTTTTGGAAGTCTCTGTTGGGGGTTGACTTGACTGGTAGGTGTTTTTAGTTGCGGGGTTGTGTCATTGGTGTTTGTTGTTGCTTGCACGAATGATTTCGCCTCTACAGTTCGCCCCTGCCCTTGTTGAAACGATCGACCTGGTTTTTGGATAACCTATTCACGCTTTATAATTAGCGGGATAGTCCAATCCGCAGTTAGCGCATGTGGCTGGCGTGTCCCTTTGCTTCTTACAAACTTTTGTGAAATGATAGTGGGCACATTTAACGCACCTGGGTAACAGATTGCAATTTTTCTGGGTGTGTCCAAAGCCTTGACATCTGTGGCACTGCGCTTGTCTTTGGCTTTCTACTCGCACTCGCATGAAGTTGAGGTGAGTTATTTTGTAAATGTCACGACTTTTTTTCCCTTTTTAGTTGAACCAGTGCCATGGGCAGCGGATACTTGCCACCTTTGTCTTTTTTGAAGATTCTGTAGACACTGACTATGGTGTAACCAAGAGATGTGAGTTCCGTCTTTATTTCTTCCTCAGTTGTTTTTGTCGGCACTCCTCTTATGACGACTCTTAAAGTCTTCTGAGTAGGTAAGTCAAACGTGTAATACTCTTGACCAGTGGAATATAGCAGAGCTGTCATATTCCGGTGATCATTAAGTGTTATCGGAAAAATCTGAATTCCATTGTTCTTAACTACTGCTTGCCTGAATTTTATTCCTTTCGTATTGAATCTCTCTATATATTCATTCCATAGTACCTTATTCATAACTGTCACTGGTGGAACCTTTTGTGAAATAGTGTGCGGTTTTGATTATTCTTGTTGGCGGTCATCTTGAAAGGATTGCTGTAAATCTTTATCCTTGCCTTTAGATTTTGATGCTTTATCTGATAAAAACTTTTCGCTGTTGTCTTTTACTTTGTAACGAAATTTCAGCTGGCCTGGAATCTCAGGTTTCTTCAGCGGCGGAAAATCGCTGTTTAGACTATTATAGTATTCCATATCATCGTCCACGTCAAGGATGTCAAATCTATTATTGGTTTCTATGGTTTCAATGTTTTGCTGTACATATTCTGGTTTTAGTTTTACTCTCACTTTTCTTGCCCGCTGACTAATCTGTTGATCATCACTAGCGGCTGGCAATACTGTGATTTGGTTGAGTTTCTCACCTAACGCATACAAGAGCTTTTCTAGGAAACTGCTATTTTGTGTGAGGATATGTTGTATGAAATACTCTTGGCTGCAGGGTGCTGCCATGTTCTCCGTTGTTTGTCACAGGTTTAATCCACTCGGGCGGATCTCACATTAAAATATACTATACAGTTGTAACACCACTGTGTTTTACGCTTTGCTGCACAAATTTATTATCTTTATAAATATAACACTGTTCACGCCAGTATTAACTTGAAAATCTCAAAAAGTATTTGCTAACGAATTCAAAGCTTAAATCTGACAAGGTCATTTTCACAAAATCTTGAATGTCCTCGCGAACACTTCTGTATGTATTGGATACATTTCGTTAAATTTAAGACGCGAGATGTAAAGACCGACATCTAGAATTTTCGGGGAAACTAGCACATTTCCGAATCTGTCGCCATTCCATGTAATTGCTGTTACCAGGTAATTTCTAGGTTAGAATGTCACGATGAAATTTTCAGGTCTTTTGCTTACAAAAGAACGACACCTCGAAGAGAGTATTCAATACCTCTGACAGGTGAAGTTAACCTGAAAATTTCATCGTAACATTCTAAGCTAGGAGTTATGGGTAACAGCAATTACATGGAACGGCTCGAGATTCGGAACCTCTATGTGCTAGTTTCCCCCAAAAATCCTAGATGTAGGTCTTTACATCACGCGTCTTCAAATTTAACGAAATGTATCAAATGCATAAAGAAGTGTTCGAGAGGACATTCAATTGTGGGAAGCGCAACTGATGAAGGATTCCTAACCAGAAACAATATATATTATAGGTATATATTGTCTTGTGTACAAAAGAGTGACTCCTCGAGGACAGTATAAATTTTTTATGTCTAAATCCTCTATGTGACCTGCTCATACAACAGAATTTATTATATCCGCTGACGTATTAACAAAATTAATATCAACAGGGGTTCATAACAAGTAAATACATTTTTTAAACAGTATCCGACTTCAAAAAAAATCTTTTAACTAAATGCATGTTAGGTCATAGCCGAACATTAAAAGTTTTTAAAAAATATTTATTTTATTGAACTGAAAGTTTAAACATTGAAATAAATTGAAGATTAAAATATACTTGGTGACTACTGTTCTAGAACGAGAAGTGGAACGAGAAGTGACCAAGCTTACATGTTTGGAAGTATTTATAACATCTGAAAAAAATTACAATTTAGCGGAAAGATAAGCTCGTGCAGGTGGCTGCTGAAAAGTCATTTTAATGAACAAGTCTTTGTTTCCTATTTCCTGTTGCTCACGAGGTTACCTTGGAAATCATATCAATTTTTATGTAAGATTTGACATTGTTTACTACGAACTTAATTTTGAATACAAAACAATGAAGGCTCTATTCTAAAGAATCGTAACATGCATGAAATAATTTTTTACTGCAATAATTGTACTTTTTCCGAAGTCGGAAGTTGAACAGCGAAGTTGCTAATTGCAACTTATAAATGTACTTCCCAAAATAGTTTTACTTTAGCTTGGCACCGACTTTAGAAAAAGTATTTATTGTTGCAGCAAAAAAATATTTCATTCTTTTTAGTTAACTTTTTTTGAAGTCGGTTTTTGTTTTTTTAACAGATTTATTTTACAATTGTTTAGTGACTTAATTGGATGCAGTTTTCAAATCTCCTCGTTTAATGTTGAATAGAATAGATTAACTTGTTTTATAAATATGTGTATATATTATAGTAGGAGAGATAGAGCGGGATTTTGATCGTCATCCTGAAAATGGACAGTGGTGCGTTCCCGCAACGCAATTGTTTAGTGTATTGTTTTAAATTTGATTGAATTACTTCATTGATTTTTAAATTTCTGCACCTTTTCCAAAACCTTCCGTCGCGCTAATGCTAATTTTAAGTGTTTTTTGCGTGTATAATATAGACAGTATTCGTGATTCGTGTATTGTATTCCAAGCTATTTGGACACTTTTGATTCCGTCTTAAGAGACGGCCGCTTTTTGTTGTTATTGTGTTACGATTCCGCGAGTTATTAGTTCCGGTCGTAACAACCGCTGAACCACGCTTTCATTTTGTTTCTTTTGTGTTTACAAAAGCGCATCATTTGTTGTTAAACCCGCATTTTTTGTTTGCTCAATCAATGAACATTACGTCGCTATTTTTTGTGTAATGTGCTGTCCAGACGAATGTGCTTGATCAGCTCTAAAATTAGTTCCTGCTGTTGCGGGGCTAGACTCTGAAGAAAGAAGAACCAAGAAAACACCACCTGCAGAGCTTCGACGTAAAAGGTCAGTGATTAACTTTTATTTGGTGATTTAATTTACGCGCCTGCACGTGTTATTGATTGTTCCCCTAAAGGTTCTCCGTCAATTATATACTTGCACTGAACCAGCATTGAACTAAAACCGCAACATCTTACTCATACATTTTTTTTGATATTATATGTAATGTGTCATCGAAGACATTCCAGACAGAATGTATCGTATTAAGTTCAATTCCTGAACTACATCTCGTTTCTAGGCAGGCGCCAGAGGAAGTGATAACCGAGGATAGTTACAAGGTGTGAAAATGGTATTTTTTTTTAGTCATGCTCATCATCGAGTAAACGTTCCAAAATTGGCTGCATACAAGATTGTGATATATTGAAGCAAAGTTCCGGGAGGCGTCTGCCTAGAGCGCTACCATTAAACTGGCGGCCAGGGGTAAACTAGTCAAAAATAGGGGTGAACTTCGTCATTAAATAAACAGAACGCCATTTGCACCATTTTTTTGCCTACACAAAAGAAATCATAATCTAAAAGGACGTACAGCTAAATGACATAAATATATTTTGTGTCATTAACGTGGTCTGTATGACGTCATACACAATTTTTTAAATGCGAAGCCACATTTTTTATGAAGGATTCGGAAAGAGCGGAGAATTTCATGTCCGAATATGACTTTGACCATGACCTTGAACTTGATCTTCCGGGTGATTCCAAATCAAAGTTTTTTTAAATCAACAAATTATAGCTAAATTAGAAGTACGAGGGTTTTCGACATCGCCGATTTCCAATCGGAAATCAGTTTTTCAAAAATCACAATCCAAGATGGCGGATCTTTTTTTTTAAAGTCAACCAATTTATGAACAACCAATTAACGGTAATCGATGTTTTTAATCCTGATCCGGAAGATGACTGATTCAAAGAGAGTATTCCAAATTAAAAACAAATTTGACGTTGAACTTGGCCACTACTTGTTTTGAACATTTTCAAAAACTGATTTCATATTCGTAATCATCGACGTCGTAAAGCCCCCGTACACCTAATTTGGCTATAACAGGTTGATTTTTCAAACAAACTTTGACCTTGAAATGATCTTGAATGTCAAGTTCAAGGTCATGGTCAAAGTTATTTTCGGACCCGAAATTTTCTTTCCAAATCCTTAATAAAAAAATGTGGCTTCGCATTTAAAACCTATTTTTAACAAGTTTACCTCTGTCCGCCAGCTTTGCTTAAATATATCACCATCTTGTAAGCAGCCAATTTTGGAACGTTTACTCGATGATGAGCATGACAAAAAAAAACATTTTCACACCCTGTACTCTATAAGAAAGTCGGTAAAAGAGTTGTTGCCGATTGACTAAAAAACGGCACAAGCTATTTCCTTGAAAAAAATATCGGACCACTTCAGAATCCCCCGGAACAGGATTCAGTATAAACGGTCGAAATTCCTTGAGCCGTTTTCGAGTACAACTTAGATACAGACGAATCTCCTACTTTTCAAAGCGGACTAAAAAGAAATGAAAAAAAGTTTTGGATCAAAATTCGAGTAAGCATTTATTTTAAACATAGATAACAAAAAAAGTGTTGACACAACAGTTGGCTCATGAGTATATTAAATATATTTATATCTAATTAGAAGATAAACTGGTACAGCATTTACAACATAATCACGTTGGTAGAGTTTATCAGTTGTCATTTAATCACAAAGTCAATCAGGAAAAAATACCACACTCTATCAGGTTGGAAGTAATTTTCCACTGTTAGTGTTTAGTGTCAAATAAATTGAAAACCATTCAGAAAAATATTTAACATGCTGTAGGTTTCAATTTCCAATTGCTTTTAATGAAAAACAGTGACTCGTAGAGAAAGAATGTTTAATTGTAATAAGGACTGAAATATTTTATGGCGTGTATTGAGTTGATTTTCACTCTTGTAGGATGGCGGAGTTCATGTATATCCAACAGTTTGAGGATTTCTTGTACCAGTCCAAGAGCATCGTCTGTAATTTCATTCTGGGTGGGTTAATTCTCTTAAAACAGAGCCTCTTCAGGTAGTCCTAAAAGTGTTCAATACGTATAAACACAAAGTTTTGTATTCTAACATCAAATCTGCAACGGCAAAGCTGTCATTATCATAGACTAAACCAAAACCAGGTTTGGTGTTACGGTAAAAAATTTTGTATTTATACGTCTGTGAGACACAAAGGTTTCAAAGTTTTTACACTGCAATCTTGTGACACCTTGATTTCGCAGCTCTGCTTGGACCGCTCTAGTCCGATGGAGTCTGGCATTATCGCCCATTATAACAAACTGGTCACCTAATTCATTACGTAATTCATTACGTAGAGGTATAATGATGAATTTGTGACATTACTAAGGTAATAAGCGTCTGTCATTGTACCTGGTATGTGAATCAGTGGAGTTCTTCTGTTGAACATTATACACTCCAAAAACATTTCTGTCCCGTCACGATAAGTGGCAAGTCCAATCGCTGTTCCCTGTCTGCGTGCATTTCCGGTTCTCTCCAAACTCTTACTAGATAATCATCACTCACTAAGTCAAACCGAGACTCATCACTTAACGTACGTTTCTCCAGTCAACAATACCCCAGTTTTGGTGAGCTCTGAACCACTGTAGACCGACAGTTCAATGACGCAAAGTTAGTGTGTGGACCCTTGGTCTCTTGGATCCCAAACTTGAGACCAAAACTCTACTGCAAACTGTTGCATCTGAAATTTCCACTGAATAAGAGATTTGTTTCTAAAAGTCTCCAGTTTATGATCTCATGATAGAAAATGTTTGTATGGCTATTTACTCCACGAGTAGACGATAATATCATGAACTTTTATTTTATTTCTCTGTGCCGAATTGTAAGTTAACGCATAATTATTACGTCATTGTAGTTACAGTGTACTAAAAAATGCGTCCTAAAAGCAATAGAAGAAAAGCAGCAGCTTGTTTCGTTATCTCATGTTTACGAGTTGAAACTCGTTCAAATTTAGCTTTCATTAAACGCTCTCATATAAGATTATCTACCGTGTTTCAACTTTCCCAAGTCTATTTCCATATTGATAAGAACTTTTAGCAGAGATTTGTATTTCATTAGAGCAAAATCTTGTGAAAATATTTCAGAGTGGATCTGTTCCTTTAGGGCGAGGACAGTGACAATTACTGGCCTACTCCAGCGGGCTAATTGGGCAATATATCTTCACATGGTCTGGTAAAACGGCGTCGGTCACTTCGAGGTCGAATCTGGCATCAACTGTTTCTTCGAACCGATATGGTTCTGCTCTCTGTGCTTCTAATAATGTTTAGTCTATGCGCAATGCTATCTGGCGAAGGGATAAATTTTCTTAGTAAAGGGTGTTTTTTTAGAGGTTTAGAACTTTAAGTTGGCAACACTCTTTTAATCGGCGGCCATCTTGTCAGCTCTCAAGTGATTTATATTTAGTTTGGTTTGGCAATTCATCATGAATAGACTGACGCCTGGAGAACGCTTCCAAATTGTGCAAATTTATTTTGAAAATCATGGTTCTGTTCGAAATACGTATCTCGCACTATGTCCATTTTACGGTCAACATAATCGTCTATCAGAGCAATTAGTTGGATTAACTATGCAACGTTTTCGCACCACGTTTACTCTAAATGATAATACGCATCTACAGAGATGTCGTACAGTGCGTACAGAAGAATTGGATATGTGTCCATCCACTTTATAGAAGATTTTGCGGAAAGATCTTGATTTGCATCCTTACAAAATTCAACTCGTGCAAGAATTGAAGCCACACGATCACCTAGCAAGGCGTACATTCGGTGAATGGGCCCAAAACAAGATTGCCGTTGATCCCGATTTTCATAAGCGAATTTTGTTTAGCGATGATACGTCAATAAACAAAACTGCCGTATTTGGAGTGATGATAATCCTCAAGTTCATGTGGAGACACCGTTACATCCAGAGAAACTGACTGTTTGGTGTGCTTTATGGGCTGGTGGAATAACTGGTCCGTACTTCTTTAAAAACGATGCTGGCCAGAACGTTACAGTCAATGGCGATCGCTATAGAGCCATGATTCCTAACTTTTTCTTTCATCAATTGAACAATCATGAGTCACACGAGCTGCGGTTTCAACAAGATAGGGCAACATGTCAGACAGCTCGTGCCACAATTGATTTATTGAGAGAAACGTTTGGTAAACGCATAGTTTGGGGCCCGTAAATTGGCTTCCAAGATCGTGCGCTTTAATGCCGCTTTACTATTTTCTGTGGGGATCCGTGAAGGAGTTAGTCTACGCCGATAAGTCCTAAACGATTGACCACTTGGACGACAACATTCGCCGCGTTATTGCCGATATACGGCCACAAATGTTGGAAAATTAGACCTCCGAGCCAGCCGTGGCGGTTATATGCCAGAACTCATATTCAAATTATAATGGCAGAAGATTATCTTTCGAATACAGTAAATTTCATGTCAATTTAAAAGATATATCCTTATTTTATTTCATTTCAAAGTTCTACCGTTACAAAACAATAATTCTGCTTCATATAAACTCGAACGACTCAAATCCAGGCATTTCGCACGTATCAAACAGTGAACAGTAAAATAACGCACATTATTAAATTTCAGTTTCCCTTAATGTTTCCATAAAAAAATGCATCTAAAATTGTACAGTGTGCATATTAAATAAGATATTTTAATTGTATCCATTAATAATTGTTAATAAATATTATAATTTTTTTAATTCATGGAGTGGTGCAAGACGTTTGAAAGCGAATGTTTATAATAGAAAGTAATTTAATGTTATTTGGAAAGATGTACCATAATTTAACCCTTCTCAGTTAAAAAAACTAAGGGTGGGAGATATTTATTTAATAAGCAAACATGAAAATGAAAGAATATTAGCCCGAGGATTTTTCTCAAACAATGCTGAAAACCTTACTTAATTGTTATCGACGGGCCATACTGTATATAAGCATACCTGGTTGTTCGAGTGCCCTCAACCTTCTTTCCAGTTTAACTAAATGCCCGTTAATATTGTCATCTTCTAAACTGTCAGCAAACTCTCTAAGATTTATCTGACTTTGCTCTAACGCTTGGCATGCACTAATTTCACACACATCCACATCATCGGCGTCCACAACAACAAAAACTAACAGATACGTTAAAAATGTGTAACCATTCATTTTTTCTTGACGACTCGATGTAACAGTTAAAAGAGCTAGAATGACATTGCTCCTAATATTTTTATTATGCTCATTTTATTATTAGTTCAAGCATTCTTTTATTAGATAATTTGTTGATTGTTATTAACTGTGAAATTTGATTCTGTATCGGTGTATAAAATTTAATTTGATGAGTTTGGGGTTGAAACATTGTTGTCAGTTATACTCCTCACAAGATTTATTGCGTATTTTTAAAGACTAGCGATCGCCCAGTGGTCGAAATTCGACATAAGTCGTTAAAATTATAAGTTGAATATTATTTACGTTATTTAGTCGGTATAAGAAATAGAGGCCAGGCCATTGGTGTGCCTATAATTTGATTTGGATTACATTTATAGAAATGTTTCACGAAATATAAGTTTCTCTGCAATATGTTCGATATAAATATCGGTAGATTTTTCTTTGTAACCTAAAAGTTTTCGTCATTTACTCACAAACGATTTCAAAAATAGAGATGAAAACATTAATCATTAATGTCAGCAGCGATAAACCGCTGATTTGTTGCACAATACATTCGGACTTTTGTGAAAATTATATTATATTAATTACAGAATTATAATCACAACAAAAAATGACAAATATTATTTTCTACGAAAATTAGTACTACTTATCCGAAAAATAAATACTGATATATAATTTACAAATACTAAATTGAACTATAGGCGACTCCAAACACTGGAGAATGAAAGATGGTCATCACATGGTCGTAACCCAGCCACTGCCGTGTTTATCATTTGAGAACCAACCTAGCATATATAATTATGCAGTGGTTTGTATTTGTGTTAAGATTCAGTATAATTTCATTAATGTGAAATAAAACACACTTACCAACCTGTGACGATTTCTGTTTTATGTGGAAAATATAAAGAAATACGAATCAATACTGTTAATTAATATTAGTTACATGAACCTATTATTGACAATTTTTTTCTGTGAATTGAAATTGAAACCTTGAAAATACTTTGAACACTTTTGTGACTGAATTAAAAACATTCAACCTAAATGCTACAAAAGTAATGAAATGCTAAAATTTAAACTAAATTTTCTGCAGGTAACCATGAATTCAGTGTTGCCAGTTCTACCTATTTATCGTGAATTTGTGCATAATATCATGATTTTTTGTAATCTTAGTTATATTATATGAAAGTTATCCGACAAAAATAAAAAGACTCCAAATTAAAAGTATTAGGTTAAAATTAATAAGATATTATCAGAAATAAATTGATCAGGTGCAACACAATTCTGATTTTAGCGACACTTGCAGGCGCCCAATAAAAGGCGATTATTATGTATTATATTTTTTCGTTGGTTCTATTTCAATAGGATGACTATGTGGGACAACTTTTGTCAAGGGCCAAAACTTTTAGTTTTACATTTAATTCAGTTTGCTTTCACATTGGAGTCAATCGATCTTATGTTTTTCTCTCCAAGCAATCTGGCGGCACTGTTTGGCATTGACAGTATGGATGTAAATAATGACTTTTTAATTATTTTATTATTTAATAAATGAACCAATATTATAATTTAATTTAGCACTGTGCACAAAAATAAAGCAAATCAGTTGAAGGACAGAGGAGTAAATGGTTCCGAATCGTTTTGTCTTTGCCTATTTATATATAGATAGTAGAAAACTCTGAACCACTCTACATATTCCACTTCGGAAATATTTCGTTGAACACAAACGAATAAAGTATTTAAATTAGTTTATCTACGAAATACATAAATTACTACTCGAGATTTGAAACATTTGATGGAAGCGCAAAGAAAAGATACATATGGTCCATAAAACCGGTAAACCTGTTAAGTACACTCTAGTTCAATAGAAACAGTACGCAACTTATACAGAGAAGCAACGAAGCGTGTAGTATACGTGAGCGCACAAATACAATGATTTGTTAGCGGTGGCATCAGTGGCCTGCCGTGCAGGCAAAACTATCAGTTTTGCTGTAAAGGGGCGCCAATAGATGTTTCTCATCAAAATTAAATAACTATCCCAGATTTCAGCCAGTTAACTGAAGCGAAACTGATAAAGGTTTTCAACTAGAAACAATATGTTGTCTTGCGTCTAATTGTTTGTAAATTCTTTAAAAAATAGACTCATAATTTTCGTCAATTCTAAATTTTTCTGAGAAGAAGCTCGAATTATGGTTTTGATTCAGTTGAAAAAAAAATGATATCTATTTTTTTGAAATCGCCGAAATGATTGCAATTCACGCTTATGCAAGGTAATTTTCTACACGGAATTAATCGAGGATTCGACAAAGAACAAACACATGATAACGGAGAAATTATGACAAATTTTCGTTTACTCAATAACGACATATTTAATAATAACTACATTTAATCATCAGGATCCGTTCAAGTACATCTTAGAAGACAGTTGTGAGTTGAAGTCTGTGATGGATTACTTATTGTGTAACAGGAAAATCCACACAATTTGGAGGTTTAGCATGACGTTGATTTTACACAAAAAGTAGTGATCTCGCACACTACGAAAGAGAAAAAATTGTTAGAAAGTAAATTTATTAAACAACTAACGGATAATTCTGCAAAAACTTTACAACAGCATCTGCATAGAAATTTCCAAATATAATTATTTTGACATAGTGTATTTAACAGATAAGCCCAAAGAGAACTTGATAAATAATGCCACTAAAGAAGCAATACAGTCAATTGTTTCTCAATAATATACAAAAACAGATACATATGCGGATTTCAAATTTAAGGCTGCACTATTGTTGAGACTTTTTTATTGATGCAGCTATGAGGTTGGCTAAATTTACAAAACAATTTTTATACATTGATTACAATTGTGAAAAAATAAAATCAACTGATAGGCATGATATCATAAAAACAAAGTACTAGTACTTATTTGTAATGAATCACTCAGTATACAATCTGCCCTGGCGATAGAAAATTTTGCTGATATTATCATTTGTAATAGCGGAGGTTATGATTCACAAATAATCCCGTTATTTTATAAATTTGAATGTACTTTAACAAAAAAGTAATTAATATACCTTTAAATACTCTCCTTTTTCCAAATATATCAAAGTGCCTTTTATACACAATCACTAGAAATAAAATCCAGAGTGTTTAAGTTTGGAGAGACAGGAGGCCAGCGGTTGTTGATAATGATCTAGCTCCAAAAATGACGTCATTATTTCTAACTATTGACAAAACACCGCATATTTTTCTTGGGTTTACGTAGGTTAGTAATTGTGCGGTACAAAAGTTTTGTGATAGTCCCCGACCAAACTCTGCTTTACCGCTTCAAGTCATTTTATTAGCCTATGCGACAAAATAGCCTAATATATTAATGTTTGTCATCACTTGTTGTAAATTCCTTTTTTAGTGCTACCTTTAACAACGGTATTTTCATATTTTCATGTGTAGAAGCTTTTAATTGAACAGAAATCCGGAAGAAACTCTAAATTGTGTAGTTAATGGCCACTTATCATTATGGCATTTAAAAAGTTATATTATGACAGTTAAAAAGAAGTGAATCGTAACCTTCTTTATGAAATTTAAAGATCAGCAAAATCTACTCTATCTGATTCACTGCCTATTGAGACCCCGAGTTCGAACTAGACCATATTTGGTTTTCAGTTTTTCTTGATAATGTCTCCAAGCTGCAGCCAAAACGTCTAGTATTTCACAAATTTAAACGCGGTTCTCACCCGAAACCTAGCCCAGTTTATATATATATAGTATTCGAGTAACTAGAAGCGAAAGCAGAAGGCTACAAGAATTATGCGAACCGACCTGAAGAGGGCAGATGTGACTCTGCTGAAACGTCGTCATTTTAGCATCGATCCCGGCAAGGATCAGTTATCAACTACGCGGATGAATTCCCGGGAACCACCTAAAACATATATATATATATATATATATATATATATATATATATATATATATATATAGGAATATTCAATCTATTTTGGAGTATTAATTTCAAGTAGTAAAAATTATTGGGTATTGCTGCAATCATATAAAAAAACAAAACAAACCAGTTGGTACAGAGAGGTAGTTACATCATTACTTTATTGAAATTTAGTTAGAACGTTTCGCTGAAATATTATCCAGCTTCATCAGCTAATATAAATGATTAAGTGATTTATGTGTGCTTTCAATCTCCAAGTTAAGGATTTTTAAGTTCATAGTAATAGATTGAATTTTCCTAAATATTCACTCAACATGGGTTTTTTTCAAAATATAAAAACTGCCTTTGGACTACGCACTTTCCAATTGATGAAAATGTGGATGAAGAACAATCTAAGACTAGCATCCTACTATAACAGGAGAAATTTTCTTTTGAAGTGTAGAAGCAACAATTTGATTCTAAAACACATTATTAACAACACCAATCACCTGCACCTCCTCTTCAATGGGGGTTTTGAAACTAGTGCGACAAGAAGAATCAAGGGCTTTATAGAAGGGTTGAACTTAAAGTCCTTAACTTGGAGATTGAAAGCACACATAAATCACTTAATCATTTATATTAGCTGATGAAGCTGGATAATATTTCAGCGAAACGTTCTAACTAAATTTCAATAAAGTAATGATGTAACTACCTCTATCAACTGGTTTGTTTTGTTTTTTTATATGATTGGAGCAATACCCAATAATTTTTACTACTTATATATATATATATATATATATATATATATATATATATTCGTCTTGTAACGTGAACCGGAAGCCGACGACCCAAAATGTCTTTAACATCATGTGATTTCCAGGTTAGTACTCCAACAACAGACAATCGGACACTCAATTTTTGTGATAAAATATATAGTCTAAGCACAAAGCTATAAAAGTCTATTGTCTAGGGCCCCTAATGACAGAAGCAATGGGTTTTCGTGGATTCTTCTCCTGGAAACTCTCAGACGTCTATATATTTATTGCAAAATAACATATTCAACTATTCTTCACTTGAATATTGGACAATTCAGTATCAATCACAAAAATTTTTGAAATATCCTAAGATAATCCTGTCAAAATTTCATATTCATCAGCTGAATTCTAGAAACGGATCGATCATTTATTGTCTAAATTTCGAGAAGGGAAATGGCACAATAGCTATTTTTGTTCACAGCAACATTCATCACTTGCCCATATCGATGACACTTGAAGATAACCATCACACTTAATCACACTGATTGGGAAAAATATAATATAATATATATTACTTTATGGAGATAAGCTAGACAAAAATCATAGGCGACTACCAATAACAATCTGACATTGAGATACGTGATTAGATATAGTAATAACTTTCAATCCTAATAATCGTATTAGTTAGTTAACAGATATCCGCGGCTATGGATAGCCCCGTGAAGAAAAAGATCACTAAAATGAATTTGCCACTTCTTTTGGCTCTTGTGTTTAATGTGTTGATACCACACTGTTTGTCAGCAGATGCAAATGATAATAAAGGTAAGTAAATAGTAACAATTTTTGTTTGTAAAGTAACATATGGACCTTTTAGAAGAGATTTTTGTAGTACTCTACATTTTACGAGCTCTCATGGTATTTCGCAACCATTTTTGAGGAGGTCTTGAATTGTCCTCCTCAGAGTTTTTCCTGCAACAGATCAGTATATGAAAATGAAATGGAGAGCAAAAGGTAGTAAGGCAATGTGAGAAAGAATTTCTGTATGGACAGCCAGTAATCCGGGCAATTTTACGAAATTGCCTTACTACACTTTGTTCTCCATTTACAATTTTTATATACTTATCTGTTACTGTCTGAAAGCCTAATGAACGGGGAAAACTGTCTCATGCTATATTGTGAGTTTCTAGTACTTATTCAATTAATGTTGATACAACTAATAAATGTATAGTGATGTGAGGAAATGGTGGGAATCCCAGATATGCAAAAGACAAATTACTGCTTTAACGACAATGATCGCAAAGATAGAACTCATGTTTTCCCAGTAAAGTGCTTAATACTGATAAAGTTTTGAATTGAGGTAAAGAACCAAACAAACATGACAAAGCACAAAGAACGCAAAATAAAAATGTCGACAAAAATGAAAACAGATAAGGTATCAGCGAGCAATGAAAATCATAAATAATAGAGGACGCAACGACAGTTAAAAACTGGAAATAGTTTGCACTACCTACTTTTTCCATTAATATATCGCTCTGTTTTATATTTCTATAACTTGATTTACATACCATCTTTTCGATATTTTGCAATCAATTAAACCCAAGATATATCCCAGTTCTGTAAGTAAATTATTGCTCTATCTCTTTTTTGGGAATTTTGTTCATCCTTCACCTGCCCTTATTTAATATTCTCTTTTTTTCTGTTATATTTCCAATTCTTCTGTAGTCCATTTCAAATAATTTTCTCAGCTCTTCACTTCTTTCTCCAGCAGTTTTGCCAGTAATTTTGTTAAATATATCTGCTGTTCCTAATATCAGTTTTCTTTTAGATGTGTCAGGCCTGGTCTCACTCTAGTAGGTTATCGTTGGTCTTATGGTGCTAATATACGGGACTTTCATTTCAAAAATAGCCACCCAAAATAACTTTTAAAATATCTTTAAGAGACACATTTCACGGGGGGACACATTTCACACATGTCGGCCACCCTGCACTCCCAAACCCTAAGCGGGGGTGAATATCACTTTCTAAAAGTTTAAATACAAAGTTGTATCATGTAATATCTCTTTTTAAAGGTCTCCTCTTGCGAATTTTTTTACACATCATTTTTTTAAATCACATTATTTTTTACAGAGTAATGCCATTTTAAACTTTCAAACTAAAATAATTATTGTTTACTTTGTAATTACATTATTAATATTGTATTAGAGTTAGAATTACTTGGTGCTTAAATTAGATGTTCAAAATGTCTGCCATTGTTGGTAAGGCAATGGTACACTCCCAGTTCGAATTCTTCCCGCACTTTTTGAAGCGTCTCTGGTGTAATCCGGTCACACTCCTCCACCATTCTAGGTCTAACTTCAGGAATATCGGGAAGTTGAGTTTTATACATCACAGTTTTTAGATGTCCCGATAAAAAAGTCAAGGGGTGTTAGGTCGGGTGAACTTGCTGGCCACTCTATAGTGCTTCTTCTTCCAATCCATTTATCTGGAAATGTCTCATTAAGCCAATTTCGTACAGGCAAGGAATAATGTGGAGATCCTGTTGAAAAAAAAGGTTTTCTTCGTTTAGCAACAAAGTTCCATCTTAATATATTTCGTTTTCTAAAGATTCGGTTATAAGGGGATTTATCACTTTTTCTAATCCAAATACAATTCCCCAGTTAAATTTTCTTCCACGAATAAAAGATCAATAATTTTATTTCCAAAAATTTCGGCCCATATGTTGATTTTCTGAGAAAATTGGTTGTGCTTTTCTCGAAAAACTTGTGTATTGGTATTCTCCCAGTATATACAATTATGTTTACTGACAAATCCGTTTAAAAAAAACCTGCTTCGTAAAAAAATATTTTCGTTAAGTTAAATTAGTGTCAGCTTTTGCCCTTTGAGTCATTAATTTGCAGAATTTTACCCGTATATAATAATTATCCTCGGCAAGCTGTTGCAGAAGCTGTATTTTGTAGGGAAAGAATTTATTTGGCCGTAACGTTTCATACACAGAGCCGGCGGAAATATTTGTTAACCTAGAGACTTTTGATGTTTAAGGATCCATAGCAAAATAACCTAAAATCTCTACCTGTGCAGCTTCAAATATGGTTTCACGATTCTTGACAATTTTATTGCACACACTTCCAGTTTCTTGAAATTTTTGAACTAAGTCTAACAAATACTCATGCCCAATATTTTTATTGGGATATCCTTGATGAAATGCATGAGCAGTCCTGCGTACACAGCCTTGTTCTTCCCCATAAATAAATATTATTTCAAGTCTTGTAAATAATAAACCATTGTCGCAATTTGATGGTCAGTATTCAACGATAATAATAAATTGTTTACATTTACAGTCACAAATATCTTTCGCATAAACATGTAAAGATTTTTTCTCTTTTGTTTATCGCGGTATTTATATGAGTATTCATGCTTTTTTTCAATTACAATTTTTTTATTATTTACGATTTCTGTGTTCTATGTAAAAAATAATCTGATTTAAAAAAATGATGTGTTAAAAGCTTGTCATAAAGGGACCTTTAAAAAGAGGTATCACATGATACCCCTTTATATTTAAACTTTTAGAAGTGATATTCACTTCCGCTTAGGGGTTGGAACTGCAGGGTGATCAATACGTGCAAAATGTGTCTCCCATAAATATAAATTATTGTATTTTTTTGTGTATTTCTTTTAAAAACAATTTAAAAGTTATTTTGGGTGGCGGCTAGTTTTGAAATGAAAACCCTGTACATATACAGGGTGATTTTTTTTTGATGATCAGTACGGCGATCTCGGAAACTAGCGGAGATAGAGCAATGGTTAAATTGGGAAAGATTTGCAGTTTTACTGGCCCAATTTAATAACACTTTCGGATTTTTGTAAAAAGTTATGGCTTACTAGATATTTTGAAAAAACCAAATTCTGTCGATTTAGTTAAATCCCTCTAGCTCGTTTGTTTATGATTTTATAAAAAAAGTGTAAATATCGAAATTGAAGGGAATTGTATCCCGAATATGATTGTCATGTCCTCGTTTGCGTGACAGCTTTCGTTTTCGAGATATGATACAAACTTATCTGTTTTTGAACGGAATCCATAGTTGGCTATGACCTCAAAAAATCGGACATTTTTAGAGCTTTTCAAATATATATAAAATGAATATATTCATAAAAATAACGGAGTTATGGATGCTTTTCTCTCTTATTTTTACTTTGACGTTTCCTCATTTGAGAGTAATTCCATTAGTAGTGCTGAACTGAAAGTCGATATTGACAAGTTTTCGTGATAAAATGGAATATTCTAACGAAGAAAAACTGAATATGGTGGAATGTTATGTCATATGCTATAAAAATTCAGTTTGTGCAGCTGCGGAATACTTTCATAGATATTTTAATCGTCGTCAACCTGCTCTATGTGCATGTAGGAGGATATACGATAGTTTACGCAGATATGGATCTTTTACTAAACCTCCAAAGAAACGTAATCAAATTAACGAAGCAGCACAAATTAATGCTTTGGCAATGGTAAATCAAAATCCATCTAGATCAACTCGTGAGATTGCGGAAGAAACTGGCACATCTCAACGAACTGTAGTTAAGGTACTGAAAGCGCACAAATTCCACCCGTACCAACTTTCAGTTTCTCAAACTTTGCATGCTGGTGACGAACATCGACGTATTTTGTTTTGTACACAGTTTAGAGACATGTGCCTTGACAATCCGCACAGTGTCCATTAAAGGTGTTATGGTCAGATGAAACTAGATTTACTAACTGCGGTATATTCAGTAGTCACAATGAGCATATCTGGGCTAAAGAAAACCCTTTCCATGTAGAACAAAGACGACCCCAGATAAAATTTGGTTTTAATGTTTGGTGTGGTATCATAGGGTCTACTATTCTGGGACCTTTTATCTATGACGAATCACTTACTGGGGAGCGCTACTTGCATTTCTTGCAATACACTTTTCAAGACATGTTGCATAATTTGAATTTGAGAACTCGTTTAGAAATTGAGTGGTTCCAACATGATGGAGCACCTGATCAGAACTCGTTATTAGTAAGGCAACTCTTGGATATTAAGAAATAGCCCACGTGAATGGCCACACCGGTCTCTCGATTTGGCAGTTATAGACTTCTATTTATGGGGTGCGCTAAAAAACAAAGTATACAAAAGAAAGTATCAGACAGTCGGTGACCTAAGGGAGGCAGTATTACAAGCAATTGAAGAAATTTATAGGCGGTCTGTGAGGAAAGCGATAATGTCAATCTTAAAAAGATGCAATTTTTGTCTAAATAACATGGGTGGACTTTTCGAACATAAATTGTAACCATTATTATGTACTTTAATTTCTTAAGTTTTTAGTAAGTACCTACTTATTTAGTTATTTCTTTTTATCTGATATACCTAATAAAAAATCGTTCAATGTTTTTTGGAATAGTTATTAATAAATCAATCTATTTCATGGCTACCTCCGTTAAAAGTGAAAATAAGAGTGAAAAGTATTCATAACTCCGTTATTTTTATGAATAACTATATCGAGTATTATATCGTTGAAAAGCTCTAAAAATGTCCGATTTTTTGAGGTCATTGCCAACTATGGTTTCCGTTCAAAAAAAGATAAGTTTGTGTCATATCTCGAAAACGAGAGCTGTCACGCAAAAGAGGACATGACAATCATATTCGGGATACAATTCCCTTCAATTTTGGTTTTTACACTTTTTTCTAAATCAAAAACAAAGAAGCTAGAAGGATTTGACTAAACCGACAGAATTTCGTTTTTTCAAAATATCTAGTAAGCCATGACTTTTTACAAAAATCCGAAAGTGTCATTAAATTTGGTCAGTAAAACTGCAAATCTTTCCCAATTTAACCATTGCTCTATGTTCGCTAGTTTCCGAGATCCCCATACTGATCATCAAAAAAAACTCACCCTGTATAAATATTTGTTCGTCTACAAGGTTTGGGTTGGATTTAAGAAGCCGGCTAATTTATTAGCTTTTTGACTTGTAATATTTCATTATCAATAACATGTGAAATAGTTTAAAACACAGATACTTGAATGAGATTTTCTGTTTTTTGAGTTCTTTGGGAATAACATTACATAAACCTCAAAGTCTGTAATGTTATTGCCAAAGAAAAAATAAAAACCAGAGATGCAACAATTATCGTTCAGAAAACGACATTACCTGTTCTATTATGTTCTGGTTCACTTCCAGCTTACATCAAAGTGTCTCTTTTGAGTTGCAGATATCTATGTATGTTGTTCTCATTTTCCGCAAAGACAACTTCATTATCAGCACCCAAATTCCTAAATTTTTGAACACCCCTTCTGTAATTCCTGCCCGTCTAAACTCTTTTTATGATATCATTCTCCACAATATTGTCCCCTGATTTACTTACCTTATTTATAGGTATTTCTTAATTGTGTTTCATATATTTGTATATGTGTATACTTGTTTTCTGGCAAAATGTTTTCGATGGTTCTAAGGCATTTCTCGTTATTCCGAGTTGGTTCCATTCAATTGATGTTTTATTCCTTGATATTCTTGTAATGGAATTAACTTTCGTTGCGATAGTTTTAACCACTAACTTGAACATGGTGTTGAGTAGCCACAATCGGGGGTATACAGAATTTCTTAGTCAAAAGTTCTCTAAAAGATTGTTTCTTTCCCTGAGTTGCATTGGGTATATGTTATTATAATTTCTGCAGAGAGGAAGGCAAATAATTGGTTAAAGACTGTTTATTTTCACTACCATATGGCCAACTTCAACTAAGTTTGTACGATTTACAGGTGGTACCATCAGGTGTGAGTTACATCTCCTATTTTTAATAGGCGTTCTGTAAAAGCAACTGATTATTCTTTGTTAGATTCAGACAATTCGGCAGCTAATGATCAAGATTCAATAATTAGGACTAAAGATATTTTATTGTGAGCTACTATTTACAAAACTATGGCCAATTTTACGATTACCCTTAAGTAATTCTGTTTCAGGAAAATGTCAAATAACAGGTATCAAAGATTCGGAGTATAAGGGTCTGAAAACTGTTACGTTCAATGATAATCAAATTGCTGAAGATATTCTCAGCCTAGAGTATACAGGAGCATTAAGTGAGTTTCTATAATACATAATAATAATAAATACAATTTTTGCTTTTTTGTTAGGTGTTACAAAATTTGAAAACACTAGTGGTCACGATTTAACACAATACTTAAATTTTACAAAGAATGATACTTCATTCATTATTTCTACAACCAATCAAATGGCAGACTTTGACAAAAATATGGAACATCAAACTAGCGACACCATTGTAGGATTTATTTTGGTATATTTAGAATGTCCAGAGGGTGAAACTAGAGTTGTAAGTATACACTAATAAGTGTGTTATATTATTATTTTATTGTTATTATTATTTTATCTTTCCTCTTGTGTCTTGTACTGTTGACACCATATTGTTTTAGCTGTAAATTTTATATTTTTAGAATAATGTATCTCACATTCTGAAACAGCTCATTTTCAGTTTACGAGGGTGAATCAAATATGAACCGGACTTTTCTGTTTCTCGCCCTGTAGCTAATTCGAGTGGCGTGACGTCTCGATATATGTTAGGTAGGGATGTTAAGAAGAGGGGAGTTCGTCGGTTTGGCGAGGCGTAGTCGATACGCTGTTAGTAGCATCATGTCAGAGCAAGAGGTGCATATGTCTGTTGCGCAACGTGTTGTTATCAAATTTTTGGCGCGGGACTGCGTTAGACCGTCTGAAATTTTGCGTCGACTATCTGCACAGTTTGGCAATGAAACACTTTCAAGGAACCAAGTGTACGACTGACACAAAAAGTTTTCAGATGGCTGAGAGACAGTGGAAAATGAGCCTCATGCACGCCGTCCCACGACATGCATCAATGAGGCGAATATCTACGGAATTCGTAGATATTCGCCTATCGGCAAAAGAGGCGGGATATGTCTATCCGAAGTGTGATTCTGTTGCATGACAACGCTCGGCCACATACAGCTGCATTGACTCAAGGAAAATTGAACAAAATGCATTGGGAAACCCTTGAACACCCGCCTTACAGTCCTGATTTGTCGCCATGTGACTACTACATGTTTGGGCCACTTAAATTGGGAGGCCACCATTTTGAGGAAAACGAAGGTGTAGAAACGTTTGTGCGCAATTGGTTATCGACACGACCAGTTTCATTTTTTGAGAAAGGTATTAAAAAACTTCCGATTCGGTGGGAAAAATGTATACATAAGAGAGGAGACTATGTAGAAAAATAATATGTATTAAAATTTGTATTGATCGTACCAATAAAATTTTTAAAACAAAAGTCCGGTTCATATTTGATTCACCCTCGTACTTTATACATTTTGAACCGGCTTCAAAAAGAAGGAATTTCGACCGTTTATTCAGGATCTTGTTCCGGGGAATCCCGAAATGGTCTCAATTTTTTTTTTTTCGATAACATAGCTTGTACCGTTTTTCAGGAAATCGGGAAAAGTTCTTTACCAACTTATATAGTCAGCTTGGGCGGAGGTGCTGGTATTAAAATATGGAAGTGCTTCTGTTCGGAACTTGGGGGTATAATAAATTGAAAAGAAATTGCATTAATCAAAATAAGTGTCAGTTAATTAACTGCAAGGTGAAGGTTATCAATTAGTCTCTATATACAATGTCTCTTCACAAATCAAACGACATTTTTTATGAATAATATTAAGAGAAAGGATTTTCGTCATAAACAGATTTTCATGGTGTAGCTTAAAAATGAAGTACCTTTATTTTTGTTAATATCTAAAATTGTTATCAAAAAGTAGTAATTAGAATTAAAAACTACATCTAATTATGTCATTGTGCTAATAACTGCATAATAAGTATTTATGTAACATTCTCGATTAAATTAGTTTTAAAAAATATATCAATTTTGTTGAAAGTTGAGGTACATTTATTTTTTTATAATATCTCAAATTTTAATCAAACAAAGTATATTAAAATTGAAAACTGTTTCCAATTGTGCTGTATCATGAAAAATTGTATTAAATTGAAAGTTGAGTGGAAATAAATCTAAATAAATGTCAGTTAATCAACTTCAAGATAGAGGTTCTCAGTTGATCGCTATATAAAGTGCAAGGCCGTAGCCAGATTTTTTTTTCGGGGTGGGTTAGACTATATATTTTTTTGGGGGTTGGATAATTTTTTTTGATTGGTGGTGGGCTGACTGGTACTCCAAAATCTCTATTTGTATTCATATATATCCAGGATATATAAAAATATATAAATATAAAATTTATGAAAAAAAAATAATTGGTTAAAATTGAATCTTGAAACCCAATATTCCAAAATTTCGAGGGGGGGTTTGAACCCCCAGACCCCCCCACTGGCTACGGGCTTGAATAAAGTGTGTCTTCATAAGTTGGATTGAAAAGGGAAGCATTCGCATGAATATTATTTAGAAAAATAGTTAGTCTCCATAAAAAGATTTGTATGGTCAGAAACGTACACTGTAATCTTCTTCTTCTTCTTCAGCAAGGGTGTCTCTTGCGAGACGGGGGTGGCTTTGATCTTTCCGATCTTATTAGCCAGAAACCAGTGTTATTTATAAAAGTTATTGTATTATATACAAATTCTATATACAAATTCTATATACAACGCGGGATAGCCTTGGAGTTCCGGCTACCACTAAACTAATACATAATTCACTTTAAGAGCGTCTTTTTCACTTTATAGCGTCGATGGTATGGGGATACAAATCTTAAAATGATTTTCGAATCTTTTTCTAATATTTGGTTAAAGATCTTAGTTCACGGAATTAACACTTTTATAATAATCTGATGTTATTCCTCATTGGATAGGTCATCCTTGGTTAAAATTACTGCACTAGAAACCTGACATCACTATTTACACTTATTGCACTATTATTTTTATGTAAATGTTAAATTACTATCAAAAAATTAAATTTTGTTGTCCGATGAAAAATGTGCATCTGGCTATCCCGCCATCTTTATCGGAACTCCTACACTGTAATCATTACATGTCACTTTTTCACCTGTATATGAGGTCTGTCAGCAAATATCTAAAATTCTTATCAAACAGGAGTAATAAGAATTATAAAATGCCTTTAATTGGTTTGACAAAGAATATAAATTTTGTTTAAGTTAAATACCTCACTTTTAATAATTACTCAAATTTCAATTATTTTCAATTATAAAACAAAATTTATTAAACTTGAAAACTGCCTCCTATTATGCTATAATCACTTACAAAGATATACTGATTTATTATTAGATAGATAATTAACTGACCTAAAAAATGAAGATACTCAAATCGTCTACAATATAGTGGATTCACCTAAATTGGAATCATATGCAAAATTTTCTTAATACATATACATATTGAGAAAGCAAGTTACTCTATCCTGTTCAACAGTAAACGAGGTTGGTCAGAATAATAAATGTTGCTTAAAAGTACAACATCTTATTTTAGGGGATATCGAAATATTTAATTCGATTTGAAAACTCCATCCAATTAAGTAATTAGGTCACTAAGAATTATAAAACAAATACATTAAAAAACAAAAATCGACTCTAAAAAAAGTAATTTAACTAAAAAGCATGAAATGTTTTTTTACTGCAAAAATTAAATACTTATACTTGGTATTTTCTTCTTATTATAAACAATATTTTTCTCTTTTAATAATATTTTTTAAAATAGTTTATTTCATTTAAATATGTTTATTGGTCTACTTATAGTTGTTCGCTTTCAACGTCAAAGATATAAATACCCACCCTCCAACATTTACGAAAACATTATACAGCTTCAATGTAGCTACTCCACTCATGCCATACAGTGATATAAGCAGATATGGAACTCCAATTGTTGCAGAAGACTTGGATTTTTCCAATGAAAACGTAACTTTCAAGATAGAACCTGACGAATTTGATATAGGAACTACCAGAAATGAAAAGGAATATACTGCCGTCTTTTACACGAGGAAAGCGCTGGAACTTACAGGAAAACGGACTTACACGCTAACAGCAACGGTTAGTAATTCCACCATATTTAAACAAATACGGGCTTGAACGTAAGGTTGCTATGTGGAACTCCATTTAGAAACTTACTATCTTTGCAAATATTCTCAAAAACTGCTCGGTGTTTAGATATTCTACATATCTCTATTAAGAACTAAGAGGGGTGTTTATAAAATTGTTATAAGTAATCTTTGAACCTCGGGAGATTAAAAATTTTAAAAATCATTTCAGATAGCGACTTGACGCAGTAGCATATTTACACAAGTATCGCCAGTAAGCTTTTCAGAATTGCACACCACTAAGTGACTGAAATTCACATTTGGTTTGAATGAATAGTTGCTTTTCCACACTTCAATCATACTTTTTTACCAATATTTCTTCTCATCTCGAGAAAAACCTAATCATATCTCAACTTGATCTAGTAGTTATTTTGTCTATTCATGGGTTTTCTCTCCTCCAAATTTATTCCTGTAACAGATAAGTATTTAAAAAATTGTATATGTAGAACAAAGTGTAGTAAGGCAATTTCGTAAAATTGCCCGGATTACTGGTTGTCTGTACAGAGATTCTTCCTCACAGTTTTTCTGAGAGAAAGAGATGTCTATAAAATGATCAACCAGTATTCCTGTATATAAGTAATGTATTGTATATTGTGTAATACTTATCTGTGTATGGAGACGTTTCAACTCCGAGTCTGGAGTCGTTGTCAATCGTTTAGTGTTGTTTTCGAGGCTTTTTTCTAAAAAATTTTCGCTTTGATTTTGAATTTATTGTTTGTCAAAAAATTTCCAGACTCGGAGTTGAAACGTCTCCATACACAGATAAGTATTACACAATATACAATACATTACTTATATACAGGAATACTGGTTGATCATTTTATAGACATCTCTTTCTCTCAGAAAAACTGTGAGGAAGAATCTCTGTACAGACAACCAGTAATCCGGGCAATTTTACGAAATTGCCTTACTACACTTTGTTCTACATATACAATTTTTTAAATACTTATCTGTTACAGGAATAAATTTGGAGGAGAGAAAACCCATGAATAGACAAAATAATTCAAGACCTCCTCAACAATCTTTTCGAAATTACTTATTGATCTAGTAGATAAAAGAAGTTATAAATAACATATCAAGACAAATCAGAGTGGGAAAACCACAACTTGCTTCGGTGATTATTCTATAAAAATGTTGGAAGAACTCATAATTTAGATGAAAATATTATGTTAAGGCATAAAACAGATCCTATAATAATCTTAAAGGTTTAGTATCCATAATTATTTTTGATGATTCTTTACTAAATCTTGTTGAAGTAATTAATAACATTTATATTACCTGCAATCCCTTTATTGCTTAGCTCACACATTGAATATTTATATTTAGTTATAATTTTCTCGCAGGATTCTGGAAAAGATCCAGGCACATTGTCATCGAATACAACAGTTATCTTAATAGTTGATCCTGCCAAAAGTATAGATCGTCCAGTTGTTCAGCAAACATCATATTCGTTCGATTATACAACTGATAGCACTGGTAAAGCTGTTTTGAAACCAAGAGCTGGAACTATTTTCGTAAACTCCTCAAAGTCGGAAGCAATCAAAGTAGATATTTCAGGAGGTAAATATCCAAAAAATTTCTATCGATAAAAAATAATGAAACAAGTTGTCGCCTTGTATCGCAAAAATGGTATGTTTATTATTTTTGGCGACATTAAAATGTAAAATGATCAATGGAGCTGAAAATAGGTCAAACATCTAAAACCCTTAAAATATAATAAATTTCAAAATTATCAACCACCTAAAAATGTGATAAACATCAAAAGTGACAAAAATATCGAAAATTAGAAAATAGTAAAAATATAATAGTGTCATATTATCAGGAATGTCGAAAAATGTTTAAATTATCCAAAAAAGTAAATATCAATAACGTCAACAATTTCAAAATGTCTGGCTACAAATTAAATAACCAAATAATATAATTTTAGAGATCTAATAAGGTGTCACACACAGAATTTTGTTATAAAAATTTCGCTCCTGAAAGACGACGTTCAAACTTTTTTTATATGCATTGCAGATCAAAGTGACAAAGTCAAGGCCACTTTCAACAATGACACAAACGAAATAGAACTTACCGTAATATCTGCTTTCACATCAACCGCATCATTTATTACGTTAACATTAACACTCGCTACTGACGAGTCCACCTCAGCTCTAATTGTCATCTACATGTCGCAAACAACTTTGGAGTTTGAGCAACATCTGTACACAGGGAAATACGACGCAACTTCTGAAAAAGTCAGTTTAGACAAACCAATCACCCTTAAAAGTTCTGGTACTGGTGATGTTGCAGTGACATTATCTGGAGGTAAGTAATTCTTAAATAACTCGAGCTTGGTGCACAATACATAAAGCAATAATGACTCTACATGATTTGCAGTAGTTTGCTACTCACAAAATGTTATACAGCAAGTTAAGAATTCTGTGGAACATTCTGGGCCCATTCTACCAGGTGGTCCAATCTCGAACAATTTCGTATTTTGCGGAAATTTTTCGTAAACTCATAAAAATATTTTCTGCTATAAATAGTGTTTTAAAAACAGTACGAAACCTCAGTTATATATTTTCAAGTGGATACCCCTGTATTTTAAGCCAAAGGAACCCCCACGTTCTTTATGGAAAGTGGCCCCCGGTGGATTTGGCTTAAATTTTGTAGATGCCAACAAAATGAACAAATGTCTTCATTGCCGCAAAGTCCGATGACTGATGGTTTTCAAGTTATGGTTAATTTTATATTTATGGTCAGAGTATACCACGAAGAGCTGAGTCGATATCTATATGAGGAACTACTGGGAGTATTAATGTGAAAATTATTATACAGGGGGTTTTAGCTACAATATTTTTAATTGACTACGACTTCCGCTTCTACCGGAAGTGGACCCAAACTTTGTTTTTTAAATGGAACATCCTATTTTTTGTAGCATTTTTAGAATCTATGATGAATTTTAAATTTTATTGGGAACATCATATGTCTGGGTCCGGTTAAAAGTTATTTCAACTTTTTGAAAATTCTTACAAATCCAGCTCTTCACAAAATATTATTTCTGTGGAAGCAAATAGGGCCAGATCAAAAATTACCAGAATTTGCCTGAATAAAACTTAAAGCTTCCTAAATCTTTGAAAACTGTTCTAAAAAACGGAGAGCTCAGAAATTGGTACTGAATCCAAAAATCGTATAACTATTTTTTTTTTAAATGGCAACTTGTTTTTCCTCAAAACCGTTGGAATCTAGGCCAAAAAGTAAGAGTTTATGCTTACAAGACTAAATGAAACAGTTTTTATATTCACTTGGAAAAATTAAAATTTCCGTGTAGCTATTAGAGATATATGAATTATTAGTAGGCTTTTTTGAATGAACCCTCAAGAAACGTATATACATTACTTTACTATCTTAACCATTTATGTAGAATTTCATATGGCTATTAAAAAATATGTGAAACCTTTCCATTGCGATCTCCGCATAGACCAAAGCATTCTCATAACACCATGACGCAAATCATTTCCTGGCAATCTACCTTTGTTATTAGCGGTGCAGCATTGACAATATTTATTATTGGACCCCAAATAAAAAAAGCTAAGGATTGATATCGGGAGAACGAGGGGGCCGTCGATGAGATCCATTATTCTCTAACCAACGATCTTCAAACTGATTGTCTAAAAAGTTATTCACAGCTGCCATATTATGAGGTCATGTTGAGACCACAGTTGATTCTAAGTCAAGTCTAATGGATGTAACCCATTTTCTAAAATTTCGAGATATCTCTAACCTCAACATAATGTGTGGATTAGTATCACTCCAGTGATGTGGTTGCCTATTCCATAAATTTTGTGTAGAAAATGTTCGTCTTCCTGAATTTTGATTAATATGAATTCGAAAGATCATTCCGTCTTTGAGCGTCACCTGCTCTTAAATTCTTAACTAATGAGAATGCAAACGGATGGTTCGTGTATATTTTTTAGGATCCTGTGAAAACGAATCATAGATATTCCCACATCTCTTTCTGCATCTACTGAGGAATTTTCTGGATATGCTCTTAAGCATGCGAAGACTATTATTATCTACGACAAGTTTCCCTTTTTCTTGCTTTTCCACAAACTGTCCATCTGTTTTGCAATTGTGAATGAGCCCTGTCAGCGTGTCTTTAGTGGGTGTTGGTCTATCCGAGTATCGCGAACGGAACTTAGTTACTAAATCCTAAACGGGACATGATAAATGCTTTCCATATATTTGTGCTTTAACACCAAACTATTAGCAAATATTGTTTCATGACACTTCAGCATTTGTTTCTTGTCGATTCGTTCAAAAAAGCCTAGTGATAATTTATATATCTCTCACAACCACAAAATTCCTTTAATTTAAGTATGGGGATTCAACCATAAAATCCAATTGAGATAGCTAAATTCGCGGCGAATTTTTGAACACTCCGTATATTCTTTTGAAAAGTTTCCAAGGATTTAGGAAGCTTCACGTTTTATTCGGCCAAATTCTGGTAATTTTTGACCTGGACCTCTTTGTTTCCAAAAAATATTTTTTTTTAGAAAACTGCATCTGTCAAAATTTTCAAAAAATAACTTTCAACTGGAGCACTTCAGGCATATGATATTTTTAATAAAGATATATTGAAATTCATCGTAGATTCTAAAAAAGCTTTAAAAACAGGGTGTTCCATTTATAAAAACAAAGTTGGGGTCCACTTCCGGTAGAACCGGAAGTCGTAGATAACTGAAACCAGCTCCTCGAATATCCCCTGTATATTAATTTTCAGATAAATAGTTCTAGTAGTTTCTGATATACATATCGACTCAGCTCATCGTGGTATACCCTGACACTAAATATAAAATTAACCATAACTTGAAAACTATCGGTCATCAGACTTTGCGGCCAAGAAGACATTTGTTCATTTCGTTGAAATCTACAAAATATCAAAATTTCAGCCAAATCCACCGGGGGCCACTTTCCATAAGGAATGTGCGGGGTCATTTTTAAGTGTACAAAGTTAGTAAATGTGTATTACTGTGATGTTTCCTATCCTTCTTTGTTTTTAAAACAATTTAAAATATATTAAATTGTTAAACAAATCAAGTAATAGGGATTAAAGGTGAAGCCATTCATTAAAACTAAATGCTGGGCTTACACTAAAAGAAAAAACCGATTGACATAGGTCTATATCTAGTCCTAGTAATTCAGCTTCTAAAAGTGAGGTTATTAAATACGAGTAACTTTTTTTGTCTATATTATCTGATTTCTTCGCTGCAGATTATTTCTGCAATACAATATATACGTATTTACTCTTCTCCAGTAATACCTTGGGAATTTAAAGATTTAGTTTAGTGGTTCCGAACTTTCTTCTTAATTGAAAAGTTATTTTAAAAATGAAGAGCATGTATTAAATTTTCAAAAATTTTCATTACAAATCCACTATTCAGACTACATACCGAAAGTACTAAACAGCCATTTTGTTTTATTTAAATAAATAATTGTATTAGATTATGTTGATTGATTATACGTAATTATTAATTTTCAATTTACAAAATAGTAGGCAAGTACAATAAGATCGATGTGAATGGAGATATGTTTTATGTTGATCTTTAGTTGAAAAGAATATGTATAAAACGATCTAATTGGATTCAAAATATCGATGTATTGGAAAGAATCGAACAACCGTAGTACATACAAAATGGAATAAAATGAAGTGGAATACGTAAAGTTTCGAATATAGGAATATAATTTATGGGGTTAATATAGCTTGATTAGCACTGAGAAGTTAAATGAATTAAAATTTCTTTTAGTTTGGTCTTGTTGGTGATTAGCTGAATTGGCCCTTAATTGGGGGCCACAATAAGTTAAAACCTGCTTTATATGTAAAGCCATCTTTCAATGTATTTATCTTATAATTTTAAATTTGGATAAAAAGTGGAAATATTTCATTTCAGATGAGAAAGATTATTTAGAAATAAAATATGACAAAGCCAAGAAAACATATACCGTTCAGTTAAAAGATGGAAAGCATATTCCTGATACTGACATAAAAGGAAAATCATTACTATCTCTAACAGTAAAAGCAACACTTGGTGACAAAACTGCCGAAGCAAATATCATATTAACTTTACCAACAACGTTATCGACTTTTAAATTTACCAATGTTTTATACACCGCTACCTATGACGATGAAGTTAAAACTATTGCTGTTGATTCAGGAAATCCTATCAAATTTTCTGCCAATGTTGAAAGTGTTACTGTTATGGTTGATACTAGTGAGTATCTACGCAAATTTACAACTTAGTTGTTTCTACAATCAAAATTGAAAAAAAAGTAGTCGCATGTGGTTTCTGATGACACAAATGTACCAATTATATATTTGAATTTGAAAATTATTTAGTTGGCTGTTTCTTAAAACTTTTAACTATAATATTTTGCTGACATACTTATATATCTTGCATTAATTTTTACCAGCCCAAAATATATATTTTAGCGTTGATGCACAAATTTTTCAGCTTTTTAAAAACATAAGTTTTCTTCCAAAATAGTAGGTTCGTTCGTTCAACCAATTGTCGACCGATTGGCAATTGGTTAATGCATCGGTACATGAACCGTTTATTGCGCAACTCGATCTATATACCAGTCGGTGGCTGTACCACCGATTCCAACCTGAAGCCGGTGATCAAAATTATCGTACATTAACTGGTTGCGTATCAATCACCGTGTCACTTGGAACACGAAACTGAACCGTTCACTAAACGGTTATTGTTTTGAAGCAACGCTATTTTTATTGTGCGCAGGTACGCGACCGTTGTGTATCGGTAATCTAGGCTGAAGGAACGAACCTAGTATCAACTTTCCCAACTACCTGCTTCCTATTGGCTAGGCAATTCCAAAAGACCAATAGTTATTATTTTGATGACTAAGCGCTTACACATTTCTTCTTGATTGCAGCGTCAATGTGACAAGTCGACCGGTTATTAGGGTTCCGTATATACAATATACGGATAGCCTTATAATATCACTCCGGATTTCTGCCTCTGTCACATCACAGCAATTTTCTCCGAAACTACTGGACGGTGGAGGTTGAAATTTGGTATCAATGTATAGTTTGATGACCCGATCAGGAGTACATATCGTAAAAGAACAAATTTTCATTTTAGGGGTACTTCTGGGGGGAAAACTAAAAAAATCCACCGTTCCCCCCTGATCTCCGGAACTACTGAGCCTAAATTGTTGAAAAAAATATTAAATATATAACGTTGCCCAAACTTTACAGGAAAAAGAAGGAGAAACCATTTGTATTAATTTTTGGGGGCAACTTATAGAATTAAATGAAAATTTAAAAATATTTTTGTTTTCAAACGCATCATGTAATACATCAAATGAAAGGTCCCATTCTGAGTAACACTAATATATTTTTTTCATATTAAAAAAAATAGTTAGCAAGATATTAACAAAAATATACCAAAATTTACCCATTCCTCCTAACCCTTATCTCCGAAACTATAAAACGTAAAGTAATTTGAGGTATAGGGTCTGACCTGAAGTTTACTGGAAAAATAAGGAGAAACCTCTACTTTTAATTTTGGGGGGCAAATTACAGAATTAAATGGAACATATAAAGTTAAAATTGTTTCCATTGCATCATGTTATATATTGAATAAAAGGGCTCAATACGACGAAAACAAATGTATTATTTTATATTTTTAAAATAAATTATTTAGAAAATGTTAACAAAAATATAAAAATTTTACCCATTCCCCCCCCCCACTTATCACCGAAACCATAAGCTGTAAAATTTTGAAAAAAATAGAGGCATAGCGCCTCACTTGAATTTTACTGGAAAAATAAGGAGAAACCCCTAATATTGATTTCGGGGGCAAAATATAGAATTAAATAGAAAATAAAAAATTAAAATTGTTTCTAACGGATCAAGTAATATATCAAATCAAAGGGCTCATTATGACGAATACAAATATATTTTTGGCATATTTTTAAAATATACATATTAACAAAAATATAAAAAAATACCTATTCCCCCTTTATTCTCATAACTATAAGGCCTAATTTTTTTTTTCAGGAAAAATACGAAGAAATCACTAATATTATTTTTATTATTTTATTACATCAAATGAAAGGTCTCCTCATTATGAGGAATACAAATATATATTTTTCATATTTATAAAATTAATTGTTTACAAGATATTAACAAAAAAATATAAAAAATCTCATTTTTCCCTTTATTTCCTAAACCATAATACCTAAAATTTTGAAAATAATTAAGGGTACTGGGGCTCAGTTTAAATTTATTAAAAGAAATACTAAAAAATCTCAATATTAATTTTAGGGACAAATTATGGAATTAAATGGAAAATAAAAATAAAATTTTTAAACGCATCATGTAATATATGAAATAAAAGGCTCATTATGTGAATTACAAATATATCATATTTTTAAATCATTTGGTTAATAGATATTAACAAAAATATTAAACATCGACTTAATTCCCACTTAAGAACCTATACTATCTAAAAGTTTGAAAAATATATTTTGTTTGTATTTTTAAATAATTAAAAAATATATATCTTTCAATCTACAGAGCCTAAAATTCAGACAGTAGATTACAAAAGGCTTGCAGAAAATTTATTAGTAAAATAAACTTTAATGTTAGTTAGAGAATTAAATACATATTTTTACAAAAATCCAGGGAATAATGTAGCAGATAAAATGAAAAGTCTATGTGTGGAAAATAAAAGTGTATAAGTGTATATTTTTTATAAATTTAAAACGCTTTCTTTAAAAGATATTAAGGTAAATATAAGTAAATGCACTCATTCCCTGCTTGTCTGAAACTGGAATATTAAAATCTTAAAGGGGGTACGAAACCCTTAGTAAGCGATTCCAACTCGCACTTGACCAAATTATAATCATTGCTTTAACTCCAAATAAAACTCCTTTATTCACATAAATGAACAATTCACAATGAAATTAAATACTACACTGTCTTCACTTCGAGAGGTCAATAACCGTCAATCCTTTCAAACTAACTACTGAGTCGACCCGCTTCTATACAATCTATCCTGCTTTTTGAATACTACCAAACACTTACCCTTTCCCTATCATGCTTGGTGTTGTTTCGATTTCCAGTAGGAAGGTAGTTTTCTCCATATAGCGGAGATTATGAAATGTAGCAATATTTTATTTGAGCTTATCGTTTTTATCATCGTCGTCATTCAGCTAATAACAAATCGGATTTGAGATGATTGCACTTCTATCTCACAAAATACGCCACGTTGCTTTTCACAGTGGAGGCATTCTAGTAGTCCTTGAAGTGATACACCTGACATACGCAAGTTTGCTTTCCACAATTTTTTGTGACTTCAGTAATGAGATACTTCAGGAGTTCGGCTACATTATTATTTACAAGTTCTTGTTCAGCCTATCCTTGCCATTTCCATACTTTTTTCAGCTTATGCCAGATGGTTTAAATTCCAGTCTTCTACAAACATTCTAATTTTCCAGCAGTCCAAAATAAGTAAAGAAAGTGAAAACTTACATTTTCAAAAATTGCCTAACGGAAGCTGAAGAAACCAGCTGACAATACTGACAGAAAAACTTTGAGTTATGGTCTGCAAACTTTTCTTTTTTGGATATAATCTTCTACTCACCACTAATTTTATAACATATATTGTAGCTTTTGAAAAATGGAAATCTGTTAATAAGGTGAGCCTAAGTAATTTTTTAAAAACATCTTTCCTGTGTTCCTCTAACTTATAGATAACTACATTTTTCTAAGTAGTTTTCATTGAAGTGTTTGAATATTGAAGTTTACCTTATATACTTGTAGTTTCATGTATGTAAGTATTTACTTTAAAAATTTTGTATATTGTTATTTCTACTTACATCTATTTGTAGCTTTAGATCAACTGAGGGGTGTAATTGTTAGACCAGGAAATTGGTCCTTATTGGTCATTGACTTTCGTCATACAGTTTCATACTGCAAAAATATTTATGTCGTAGTATTTTGAAACTAAAGAACTTGTACTAGTTTCTTTCAAATTGATGATTGTTTCAGTTTTTAGTTTAAATTTAAGTAAAGTCAGACTTCATCAGAAATTTTTGAAATACAAATATTTGTCATCATTCCATCCCATGGTTGATTTTCCCAGTGTATGGTTATTTCACAAATCTATTTTTCTCACTCCAGCTAATTGTCCTGTAAATTTTCATTATCTCTTCCATGTTCGTTACCTGATCGATTACTAAAGAAGAACTAAACTAAATTTAATATTTTCCATAGTTAAAATTTTTTTGTCAGACATGTACGAATTTTCAGTTGCTATAGCAACTGGCTATTACAATTACCATATTTGAGTGGTCGGACCAACAAAAGTCTATACGTAAAATATTATGAAATAATTTGATTAACTGCGTTCTGTTCTGTACCATCTTTAAGATTTGTTATAATGTAAGAAAATCGTAATATATATTTTTTTCTAATTTGCCAGTCTCAGAGAAGAAGGAAATATAGTCGAGTTTCTTATTTTTCCTTAAAATGGTTTAAACTAAGCGATTTAAATATATACACTTTTTTTTCTTACAACGAGCCTTTTTATTTGATCTGCTGCGTAAAGCACTTGATTTTTATAAAAATATTCACTTAATTTTCTAATTTGGTCCCCAGAATTAAGATTAGGGTATTCAAAATTTTAAGTCCTGTAGTTTCGGAGATAAAATATGAATAGATCGATTTTTTTATAGTATTGTTAATCTGTTTTAAACATTTATTTTCAAAAATATGGGAAAAATATATTTGTGTTCCTCATAATGAACCCTTTCGTTTGATAGATACATTATTCATTTGAAAAAACTTTTGTTTGCTTAAATTCCATAATTTCCTCCCAAAAATTAATAAGGGTTTTCACCTTATTTTTGTTGTTAATTTCAAGTGACTCCTATAGCTCCAATTTTTTCTAAATTTTAAGTCTTATAGTTTCGGAGATAGAGGGGAATGTGTAATTTTTGTAAATACCTTTTAGATTATTTATTATATATTATGAAAAATATATATTTGTGCTCCTCAGCATAAATCCTTTCATTTGCTGTTCCACGATGCATTTAAAAAATATATTTTTCATTTAATTCTATAATTTGCCCCTCAAAATTTGTTTTAGGTATTCAAGTAATTCCATGTATCTCTATTTTTTTAAAACTAATTATTACTATAATATAAAAAAATGTACTAGTGTTTCTCGGATTGAGCCCTATCATTTGGTATATTACGTGATGTGTTTACAAAAATTTCAATTTTCTATTTTTTTATTTATCTATAATTTGCCGCCCAAAAATGGTCGATTTCTGTAAAATTTTCCCTCACAAGTATCCCAAATATCAGAATTTTATTAGTTGCGACATGTAGTCCTGATTGGGTCACCAAACTATACACTAATTCCAAATTTCAACCTTGTCCTTCCAGTAGTTTCGGAGAGAATTGGGTGTAATGTCAGGGCAGATTAGGGATGATTTTATTAGAATTTCAATATTAAATGTAAGGAACCCTAAAACAGAAAAAGACTCAATAATCTTATTCTGGCATTGTTCTCATAATAAAAGTCAGTGTTTCTCTGCCTGAAAAGAATGATGTTTGTTTTTATGAATTTTTGATATTATTTCTCGGAAAATTAGATTTTTCCAGATTGGAAAAAAATGGTACGGTCGGAAATGTTTTCCGAAATCAACATCTCCCCATTTCTGATCGAGATATGATACTTACCAAGACATTTGCGTTAAATTTTCAATAAACGTTGTCTCAAAATTTTTTTCACTCTAAAATTCTTATTCGTAACAACCTCCCGAAAATATTTTCAGAAAAATTGACGGTCAGACCAAGAACAGCCATTTCTGAGTCTGAACAGATCTGGTCGATACAACTCAGAAAATACTGCTCTACATTGTTTATAATACAATTATAAAAGACTATTAGTTCAACAAACTTGATGAATTTAAAACACATAATGAATTGATATTAGAAATTCTTAAAAAAATGAATTGAAAAAATACACTTAGGCGTTTTTTGGCTTTACTTTGTGATCTATAAACACATATGTATAGCTTCTTCTCCATTTTGTATAAATTTTCCATTCAAAGTAAGCTACTTCATTCAGTGACAAAATTATTATAGATGTTTGAAATAGGAATAAATAACATTTATGTCATAATTTGCATTTGTTTGTTAAATAGATTGCATGCTGTTAAATTTATTACCTGTTTAGAATTTGGTGGTCTATTATTTCAATTATGTTGTTAAAACCACTTTATGCACTTACAATATCATCAAAAAGGCATCGACTACTTTTTTTCAAAATTGATAGAGTTCCAAAAACTGATTCTGCTAAAATTCTAGAGTACAATGAATTCATTAACATAAATTACAATACCACAACGTCTCAATGCGACGTAAGTATGAAGGCAGAATTTAGTCCCGTTATCTTGAAGACAGAAGGACCTCTGCTAGTGAAATTTACTGCCACTGACAATGACAAGAACACTGCAACAGCAATACTCCAAATAACAGTACCCAGTATCCACGCACCAGCGTTCAACAGCCTTTACTACCAAATTGAGTATCCAAAAGATGGAAAAGGACCTGTGGATGTTTCGATAGAATTTAGGAATTTGACGGATGACAGCAACATCACTATCGCCATGAAAAGTAAGACCCAACCATTATTCAACTTAACAAAGCACACGAAACACTTCATCTGCTAGAAGACCACAATACACTGCCAGATATACACACACACAAAGAATTACACACACAACCAAATAAAACACTACCATATACAGAAACACACACATTAGTCATGTAAGGAAACACGTAAAACCAGTATGTTCTTTATTCAGGGTAGATACGCTGTAGTATGCATATTCGATGGGTATTAAAAATCTTTGCAACAATTCACATATTGAAAAAAAAAGGTTTTAGAAATTATAATTTGATTAACTGACGTCTTTAAATTATGAAAATATCAAAACATAATTTCGTTTGCAATCTTAATTTGTCGTTTTTAGCTAAATCCTATGCTTAATAATTGTAGATTGAAATTTTGATACTGCCAAAATACGTGTGGGATCTCCCATTTAACGTGAAAATACAAAACAACTCGAAATATACAGCTCGTGACAAAAAATCTTGGTAGTTAAAAGAATAATGTTTCCATGAACGCAACATTCCGTTCCAAAAGTAGTCCTTACTTACCCCCCATTTCCTTTTTAAGTAAAACAACATATTTTTTTTACCGAAATATTTAATAATCGTAAAATAATCAGTTGATCTAAAAAATTTAAAAAACCTGGTATAATATTTCCAATTAATCAACCCCAGCTCACGTAATTTTAAATCTTAGACAAGTTTATTTATCATCTTTGATGGCATTAATCTTATCTGTCAGTAGACGTATTTTTCTGAACAACAATTTTAGGATTTTTTCCTTGTTATTTGATGGAACCTTAAAGAAAATTGCAGGAAATGTGGTGTTTAATAGGACAATTATTTGCACATGACCCTCAAGGTCATATCAAGGTCAAAGTCATATTTTACAACAAACCGCTTATTTTTTTTAAATTTGCGAATGTGGGGAGAGAGGGAAACTTTCGATCTATATAATCTCTACTACCTGCTTAACCACGACCTTGAGCATGACCTTCGAGGTCAGTTCATCGTCAAGGTAATTGTTCTCCAAAGCATAAACTTGACCACGACTTTCAACATCATGTCAAAGTCATTTCTTATATCATAACTATTCTTTCTCTCGCTGACGTAAAAAGTTCGGAATGTATTATATTTAACCATACAGCTTGTGTTCAATATGTTCTCCATTAGCATCATAGCCGATTCTTAGGCGGACATAAAAATTCTCAATCGTTCACTAATCTTTGTCTCAATTCTTCTAAATAACAAGGTTAGAAAACTAACTTTTATTTGTAAGTAGCCCCAAAGAAAATAGCCAAGGGTAGTCAGATTTGGAGAGCTGGCTGGGAACTATAAATTTCTTCATCAAAATCATCCTCAATTGTCTCCTCTTGTTATGTTTAAATTAATGCCAATAAAAAATATTCAGCTATTCGATCACTAAAAATACCTACTCAAAACTGACCTTTCATATGGATTATTATTATTATTTCCCCTTCATTTCGTATTTGCAATAAAAAATAGTGTCAATCTCATTGATGACCTTGACATATTTAACATAACATTTCGCATTTGAAAAATGACAACGAACTTTTATCTCAAAATGTATTTTCCGTAAGTTATTTTGCTGTTTCCATACTTTTGTAACACCATTCTGATAGTATGCGAACTGTATGAATATTTCGCTGAGGTCACTAACGCCGATGTTGCCCATTGATCCTTATGGGTTTCTAATTTTTTTCATAAGTTATTAAAATCGGCTAATTTGCACTTGAAATGGCTATTGTAGGATGTACCGATGGATGGATCTTATCAAAGAAAACTAGCAATTTTAATATTACCAGTTGAAGTCATTGACATCGCACTAGGCCATCTCCCCTCAAAGTTTATATCAATCTAATTTCTACAACATCTCTGCTTACGCCTGTTCTTGCTTAAAACAATAAATGCTTCAATGATTCATTCAATAACATGTTGTTAGATTGACCTTGATAGATGATGTATCCTACTGCTTGGAATCTCCTTGGACGTCCATCGTCTTCAATCTGATTAGTCTCACAATGTTTAGATAGCTTGAGATATGCTATCATCATCATGTGGAACAATCAGCGTCACCCATTGTTTTTAAATTGTCATGCTTGATGGTGATTGGTTCTTGCAGTTGCATCGAGGAACTAGTTCGAGAATGTTCTCATACATATTTCTTACTTAGACACTAGGTTCACTGATCCATTTTTCGTGGGTACCAGTGCTCCTCCACGTGGACTACCTTGACCTGGTCGTCTATACTGTGCTACCTAATTTCAAAAATCTGCCTAATCAAAAGAAATCTACACCCTTAAGGTATGCTGTATTATACTCCTCAAAATGTTACCGCTCTTGAAAAATTATATTGATCCCAAATTGGCGTCCAATTCTCTTGAGCTACTGGGGGATATCCATTCGTCAATGGATCATCTTCAAGCTATGTTGAGTATTTTAAAAATGCCAGTTTGGTTACGATGTAACCTCGCATGTGTATCAATGCTGTAAACTGTTGTTTGCATTCTGATCTTAGCTCTATGGCACTTCCCATCAAGAAACTGTTACCATGAATTGTCCTCCATCTCCATGGTGGATTTGAAAGATGGCTGTATTTGGTTGAGATGGTTCACTCAACTCTGTAGCTCCCCCTCTACGTTTTGTCAAATCATGAATTTGTCACCTACATTATAGAGCCAGGAGTTCTGTTGTTTATTGTAGCTGTTCAGTACCAGCTCTTTGATCCAATCGATGTAAATATTAGCAATTGTTCGTGACCACGGGCAATTCATCCTCTTACATAAAGAAGTTGTGTGTCACATGCAAATAACCGTTTTAAACTCATGGTAATAAATACATTATTTTATGTATTACCAACTTGAGCCTCTCTATAAGTCCTTAATCTTTATGGGTTTCATTATCAGTGCCCAAGAGACTTCTAGTAACATGTTGGTGAATAGGTCTTTGACGTCGAAACTTACTGGTCCGTGCTCCATGAATTTCACGATTTATACAAAACGCCTTAAATCCTTGACCTGAGAAGATGTTCTGTTGTCCAAAAGTTGGATTATTGGTGAAAGAAATTTTGACAGTTTTGCTGTTGGTGTGTTCCCTGAGCTGATTTTGCCCTGCGAGTTATTCCATCGGGGTGTATCTTGGGTAGTCCATAAAGATGTGTTGGTTTGCTTTAATGTGACATCAGTTTTCTTCTGACTTACTGTGTGATATCTTCTGCATGATTTTTGTAAGTTTTGTAGATTCTCCGTTCTATGTTTGCAATTTGGGTCCGATGGCAGTGGCATGCGAATATACCTTACTTCTAGTATTCAGTCTTGTTCATGATAGTGATGACATTTACTTTGTCAACTGACAAAATGATGGTGGATTCATTATACTTGAGCGGTATTATTTACGAGAAACTATTTATTAATCTTAGAGCGGCTAATATGCATGGTAGGTCTGTCTAGAGTTTCATTTAAATCATAATCAACTAGTTAAAAAGTATCTTCACAGTTAAATCTAGACCAGGAAGAAATTGATAGTTTTTTACAGATAAATAGGTAAAAGAATCTCAATAAGTAAAAAAAGTATTTTTTCCTTTTGATTATTGATAACAGGTAGCTTATCAAAATCAAATACTTGAGAAAAATGACAAAATCTGAATAAAACTTAACACTTATACAAAACAATATACATAGTGAGTTTTTTTTTGATGATCAGTATGAGAATTTCGGAAACTAGCGGAGATAGAGCAATGGTTAAATTGAGAAAGATTCGCAGTTTTACTAGGCCAATTTAATGACACTTTCGGATTTTTGTAAATAAAAAGTTATGGTTTACTAGATATTTTGAAAAAAACGAAATTCAGTCGATTTAGTCAAATCCCTCCAGCAACTTTGTTTTTGATTTTATAAAAAAAGTGTAAATATCAAAGTTGAAGGGAATTGTATCCCGAATATGACTGTACTGTCCTCGTTTCCGTGACAGCTCTTGTTCTCGGGATATGGCACAAACTTATCTTTTTTGAATGGAAACATAATTGGCTATGGCATTTATAGAGCTTCTCAACGATATAACTCGATATAGTTATTCATAAAAGTAACGAATTTATTTATTAATAACTATTCCAAAAACATTGAACGATTGTTTTATTAGGTATATCAGATATAACGAAAAAACTAAATAAGTAGGTACTTACTAAAAACTTATGAAATTAAAGTACATGATAATGGTTACAATTTATGTTCGAAAAGTCCACCATTGTTATTTAGACAAAATTTGCATCTTTTTAAGATTGATATTACCGCTTTCCTCACAAACCGCCTATTAATTTCTTCAATTGCTTGTAATACCGCCTCCCTTAGGTCACCAACTGTCTCATACTTTCTTTTTTATACTTTGTTTTTTAGCGAACCCCATAAATAGAAGTCTATAACTGCCAAATCGGAAGACCGGGGTGACCATTCGCGTGGGCCATTTCTTCCTATCTAGTTTGGATAGGTATTATCTAAGTATTATCTATTATCTAAGTATTGTCTTACTAATTACGAGTTATGAGCAGGAACTCCATCATGTCGGAACCACTCAATTTCTAAACGAGTTCTCAAATTCAAATTATGCAACATGTCTTGAAAAGTGTATTGCAAGAAATTCAAGTAGCGCTCCCCAGTAAGTGATTCGTCATAGATAAAAGGCTCCAGAATAGTAGACCCTATGATACCACACCAAACATTAAAACCAAATTTTATCAGGGGTCGTCTTTGTTCTACATGGAAAAGGTTGTCTTCAGCTCAGATACGCTCATTGTGTCTACTGAAAATACCGCAGTTAGTAAATCTAGTTTCATCTGACCATAACACCTTTAATGGAACTGTGATTGTCAAGGCACATGTCTCTAAATCATGTACAAAACAAAATACGTCGATGTTCTTCACCAGCATGCAAAGTTTGAGAAACTGAAAGTTTGTACGGGTGGAATTTGTGCGCTTTCAGTACCTTAACTACAGTTCGTTGAGATGTGCCAGCTTCTGCCTCAATCTCACGAGTTGATGTAGAAGGATTTTGATTTACCATTGCCAAAACATTTATTTGTGCTGCTTCGTTAATTTCATTACGTTCCTTTAGTGGTTTAGTAAAAGATCCATATCTGCGTAAACCATTGTAAAGTCTCTTAAATGTACATAAAGCAGGTTGACGACGATTAAAATATCTATGAAAGTATTCCTCAGCTGCACGAACTGAATTTTTATGGCATATGATATAACATTTCGCCATATTCAGTTTTTCTTCGTTAGAATATTCCATTTTATCACGAAAACTTTTCAATATCGATTGTCAGTACAGCACTACTAACGGAATTACTCTCAAATGAGGAAACGTCAAAGTGAAAACAATCTTTTTCATGGCTACCTACGTTAAAAATGAAAATTATTTTTATGAATAACTATAACGAATATTATATCGTAGGAAAGCTCAAAAAATGTCCTATTTTTTGAGGTCATAGCCAACTATGGTTTTCATTCAAAAAAAGATAAGTTGTTTCATATCTCGAAAACGAGAGCTGTCACGCAGACGAGGACATGACAATCATATTCGGGATACAATTCCCTTCAGTTTTGATATTTACACTTTTTTTATAAAATCAAAAACAAAGGAGCTAGAGGGATTTGACTAAATCGACAGAATTTCGTTTTTTCAAAATATCTACTAAGCCATGACTTTTTACAAAAATCCGAAAGTGTCATTAAATTGGGTCAGTAAAACTGCAAATCTTTCCCAATTTAACCATTGCTCTATCGCCACTAGTTTCCGAGATCCCCATTCTGATCATCAAAAAAAACTCACCCTGTATAACAATTCTATTCAATGATTCCATAGTTTAAGTGCTCACTCTATATACCCATCGAGTCTATATTATTCGGCAACAATCCAACCTGTACCCACAATTACCAAACATGTATTGAATGGTTTTCCAATAAATTGCTGTTACAGGTTACGATGACGGTTATGACAACAATTTTGAGATGAAATACACTGGTGAAAAGTGGCAGTTAGTTATTGATAAACCTCTAGTGAAAAAAATACTTTCCAATAAAGCAGAGTTGATTTTTACTTTAGTTGCCACCGAGATAGGTAAAAAGGGTATCGGGTATTCAGCTTTGGTAGTACTTTTGCCAGAAATAAAATTCACTGAGACGGTTTACTCTGTTGAGTATCCAAAAGATACCAAAAGTCCTATACAATTTAAATCTGAACTGAAATTTGATGGAAATCTTGACGTGGATTCTATAGATTTAAACGGTAAGTTGATATACGATGGACCTTTATTGTCTAATTGTAAGCAACAAACCTTATAGATAAGAACAATTTTGAAATTACTAAAAACACCGCCGGAAAATGGGAAATAAAGATTAATAAACCATTGGAAAATACTAAAGATACAACGGAAATTATACTAACGATGACTGCTAAAGTAAAGGATGGCAGAAAAACGGCGACAGCGACATTAATTATAACGTTACCGGCAGCAACTGATGACAGTCTGAAATTTAAAGAACTTTTTTACGAAGCTAGTTACGGTAAAGACCCAAAAGTTGGTGACACTATTGTTTTAGACAATCTAGACTTCGAAAACGTAAAAGATATAAACAAAGTATCCATTACAATAGATAAAGGTAAGTAGAATTTTTGTCGAGACTGAATCAACTAACAGTGACTAACTGTTTAACTAACTGACAACAAAGTAACAACATTACCAACTATGTCACTTACGTAGATTGTGCCATGAAATATGAATTTGAAAAGAATCTATAATATGTAGAAGACATTTTTTTGGTGGTCGTTTTGGTTAATACTTCACATTACTCTTACAAATTTATTTTCCAAAACAACTCTTTAATACAAAATAATTTACAATCCATCAATATACGACGCAATTCGACAACAAATCTAAGTTAACGTATAACAACACATGATAAAAATTGTTTACCAGATAGTTGTATTGGCTTTCATCGATGTATTAGCTACATACCTTATTATAGGGAACAGTTAATGTGATATTCACCTTTTAAAGAATGTTGATTCCTCATATGTTGGGATCAATCCAAACTTGTAATCAAAGTTGTTTGAGGGTATTCAAACATAGAGGATATATTTGTGTAAATTACTTGCCAACTTGCCATTATTCTTATATACAATTTTACCAAATAAAATTATCAGAACAGTACAAAATAAGTATATGAACACCGTCAAAGTCCAAACGGGAAATAAATTATAAAACGCATTTAAAACAACCCAAGGTTTCCTCCCAGGCTGCCCCATATCAACCTAACTATTCAAAATATTTCTTCAACAGACGCTAAGACCGTGAAACAGAAAGTGTTAAGGAATGGGGATACCAATTAAGAAATATCAGCTGTATACTTTAAGTTTTGTTGATGGTCAGGCAATTATGCCTCAATCTGCAAAATGAGGTGGCAGATAAGTAACACAGAACATTTATGTTTTGAGGGCGCAGATTACGAATCTACAATTAATTTTTACCGCAATCTTGAAATAAAGAAGGAAATGTCCCAAAAACTCCCGAAAACTACAGTGAATATGAAAAAGTAACTCGACCATAGTGCTCCTTGTAAAATTTCACATCGAAAACAACGAATTGTCGTGCAATTATTTAAGTTTTCGATTTAATTAAATTTTTTGAATACACGCAAAATGTGCACAGACACTCCATTATGCGAATCTGCATCATCTAATGATTAACAGAACTGTCTGTTTATGTAAAATTTTCAGAATTGCTTTTTGAATTTGGAAAAAAATTGGACTATGTAAAGCTAGCTTATACGAGGGCTGCCATTTATATTTCGGGATTAGAAAACAAAAACAAATATTATTCATCGAAAATCGGTGTATTGTTTTTCAAAATATTCCCCATGAATATCTATACACTTTTGCATGCGTTTGAACTAATTGTCGAAGCATTTTTTCCACTCTGATTGATCTCCAAAACATGCATTCAGAACGCAGCAACAGCTTCTTCAGGTGTCGAAAAACGTTGTCCTCTCAGTTTGCTTTTTACGTACGGGAATAAAAAGAGTCATTTGGTGACAAGTCAGGACTATACGGCGGATGACTCATCAAATCGATGTTTTGAGTGGTCAAAAATGCAGTTGTTTGAGCCGATTTGTGAGAGCTCGCATTGTCGTGGTGAAGAGTGATCCGTCTTCGGCGGTTGGTTTTCCTCATTTCTTGGAAGACAACTGGTAAACAAATGGTTGTGTACCACTCAGAATTGACTGTTCTGCGTTGTTCTAGTGGTACGGTTACGACATGTTCAGTTTTTCCGAAAAACCAGGCGATCATTTGCTTGGAAGTGCTTCGTGAGCGAACAACTTTTGTTGGATTCGACTCATCTTGAAACACCCATACAGTCGACTGATGTTTACTTTCAGGCTCATACGCTTAAATCCACGATTCATCACCTGTCACTAAGTCATAAACGTGTTTTGAAGCTCCGCGATCGTATTTTTTGACCTTTTGTTTCGACCAATTGACACGAGCCTTTTTTTGAACAATTGACAAATTGTGTGGGATCCAACGCGAACAAATTTTTTTGACATTCAAATGTTTATCCAATATTGAATGTATGCTGGTCCCACTAATGTGTAAGGTTGACTCAATCTCACGATAGGTCACATGACGATATTGCAATATCAGTTCGCGCACAGCATCAATGGTTTCCGGAACAACAACTGTTTTTGGACAACCTTCACGAAATTCGTCTTGGAATGAACTACGACCTCGATTGAATTCACCATACTATCGATAAACAGTGGTCCTTGATGGAGTTTCATCGCCAAAAATTAAATTAAGTTAATCCATGCACTCTTGCTGACTTAATCCAGGTCGAAATTTGTAAAAAATAATCGCACGAAAATGTTCACGATTTAATTTTTTTGGCCGAGATGAATCCTTTAAGTTACTGTAAACAACACATAGCGCTCGTATGTCAAAGCGTTCTGAGTACGTATAACCTCAAAAATGTCAAACTTTACGATAGAGCTGTCAGTTTGCAACACTAAAGTTGTCAAATCCCGAAATATAAAAGGAAGCCCTCGTAGTAGGTGTTTGAAGTACATCTGGATTGACGGAGTTGAAAATTGTGAAATTACTATTAATTTAATGTTAAGTAATAGTCATGTTTGTTTTTAAGGATAGTAGAAATAGTTGCAAATTTATTTACAGGTAAAAGTCAAATTATTTGAAATTAATGTACTGTCAAATATTTCAAGATTAGCTTTTACTCATAATAGTACACCCGGATTCTTTATTAGACACTGAAGAATTCGATTTTGATTATTTTTCAATTTTTTATTGTTTACTATTTAACTTTTTTTAATGTGAAATACTATATGATATAGTCTAAGAGCCTGCGTGTGGTATACCTAAGTCGTTGAAAAATAGAAAAAAAAAGCCGTTACCGAGAAAATGCGTTTCTTGATAACGGCACTCATACACAATTGCATATGATGTGTGATATATAGTAGTATTAACATCTAACCGATAAGACGAATCCGCAAGTTAAGGGCTGAGTCTCAATAGATCGCAGCGTGGAAACTGCAACACCCTGTCAGGTACGGAAGTCTTCTACAGACAATTCCGAATTTCGACATCGAAACAAGTTTTACAAGCCCGTAGCCAACCGGGGGGATCTGGGGGTTCAACACCCCCCCCCCTGAAATTTTGGCATTTTTGTTTTTAAGATTCAATTTTAACCAATTTCATGTTTTTCATAAGAATAAATTTTTTAATTATAGAATTTTATATATCCTGGAAATACATGAACAAAAATATGCATTTTGTAGTTCTAATCTGTACATTACCAATCAAGGCTACGGCCTTGAAGTTTTATACCCATGATAGACCGTTAAGAAATCTGGTCGGACATGGCAAGGATCGATCCCACCGCCGACCGATGATACCAACTGTAATTAGGGCTAGTGAAACGATCGCAGCGAGCTAGGATCGCTTAGTAACCTCACATGTTTTGAGTCTTGACTCTCGGAACTCCAAGAGATATCGTTGCCACCTTTGACTAGAGAGGATACGCCCTTAGAAGCGTTCAGGCATAATCCCTCGGCTGGTAGCCTCGCAACATCCCCCGCTCAGGCGAGTAGGTGAATCAAATGTCCGAACCTGCGGTTCCTCTCGTACTTAGAAGGATTACTATTGCAACGACAACTCATCAGTAGGGTATAACTAAACTGTCTCACGACGGTCTAAACCCAGCTCACGTTCCCTATACAATAGTTTAATAAAGCCTATATTTTCTCCATTGACTCTCGTATACCTGCTGAACATGAGATGAAGGTTCACTATGTTCAGGGGAGGTCCCTATGGATTTGTTGAAGTATCAAAGATGTTACAAATTTGACCGTGCTCATTTTAATATTAATGTTGTCACGGACAACTGAATGTTACCTTTGAGGGTACATACTTACGTATGTATAATATTACCGTACTCACTCTCATCATGGTCTGATTTATCTCTTTCTAGCTGGTATTTAAATTTATTTCTGTGTCATTTTAATTTTCACAGTGGGACGACAGTAATAGTGATAGTTTTGCCTAATATTTTTGATATATTTGTAATGATTAACTGAAAATTTTATTAAACCATTGCCGGATGGTAAATGAAATTACAATATTCAAAATTCCAATAGTGTAACCAATACTTGAACTAGATAATGCAACTCAGTTGTAAATGTAAATAAATTAGTGATATATTGTTCTCCAGTATATCTTAAAAAATATACATTTTCAATTATATTTTATCAGGTGAAATTGACTTCATTGAACTGTAATGTTACTATGGGATCGTCCATTAATTACGTAAGACATTTTAGGGTGCGTGGGTGTCTGCTAATATCTTACGAAATCTTATTTGGGGGCACGTGGGGGTTTGAAATGAATTTTACGTAAGATTTTTTAAATAATATTTTTTGATTGTTTATTAATTTTATTTGCCTAAATTAATTATTATCAATATCTGTAGAACTCTTTTTAATCTGCTTGATTAACGATTTTCATTTTATTTCATTTGCTTATATAACATCCATAAATTTTGGATAAAAAATATCTTACGTAAGGAATGGTTTTTCCCGGGTCTTCATTTCTACTATAAACTAGTGTATATTGTTTGCAACATCCATTTTTCGTTTAAGGGCGAACAGTAATTGTAAAAAGTTTACTTTTCATATTTTATTAAATATAGTACAAAAAAAGGAAGTTAATAAAATGATTTTTATTTCAAGAAACTGCCATATTTACCCTGCCACTAAATTCTATTAAACATATTTCAGTTATAATAAATTATATTTTTCCTAATATGCTCTTCTTTCGTTGTATTTCCAGTACATTTAAATCCTTTGAAATCATAAATAATATTGGAGTCTTCTTTTGGTTTTTTACCTGAATCCATCTGGACAAGTAACTTAAAAAATTGTTAATGAGGTTCCCTTTAAAATTTTTATAAATAATACAAAGTTTGTTGAGACATGCATTCACAATAATTGTCCTGAATCAAGGAAAAATTTTTGTTCCACGAAAACCGAATATTAAAAAAAAAGAAATATTACCTATTGCCTATCAATTGATATTACTGAAATTACTGAGTTAATTAGAATTTTTTTTTCTGTAGCAATAATTCTCCATGTGAGTAATCTTCAAATATTTGATAGTTCTTTGAAATAAAATGTTTTCATTTCATTAAATTTATAATATTATAAATATTCAAACAATAATAACTTCATAATCCATCACACCTCAAACACGTACGGTATTAAAATACAATACGCGATCCCTTAGTATTCTGATTAGAAGCAATTCTGATTGACAAATCGTTATGACTTATTAGAGTGTCTACGCGCAAATGACGAATATTACGAAAGTTATGAACTGAACTGTAAACTTAAATAATTGGAAAACAATTCGTTAATTCTTTATAACTTACTACATGTTTTCGATGTGAAATTTTACAACGTTACACTGTTGTGAATGTTAAACCCCAACTTAATGTGATTTAACTGTATGTGAATCTTTTTTATAAAACGGTTTTTGGATATTGTATATATATTTAAAATAACACGAGATTGAACTTAATACTCGAATATTTAATAAAATAATTAGGAGAAAATCAGTAAAGTACAAAGAAAAGATTACAATGAACACTTAAAAAACTTAATTTATGCTTCGAGTGTCGCGAACGAATTTTTACAACGTTTATTTTTCACGACTCTCTTAAGACGACTCGTTTGTTTCGAGTTTCTTAAACGACTAAATTTGAAAATACATTTTTTCAAAGAAGAAAAATCCTGCGGTAAGCTTCGCTCCCTAGGCAACCCATCTTTACTTCAAGATCTTTCCCTATTGGTTAATTACTCTGGTAGGTGTTTATTTCAAAGGTAGAATAATTTCTTATTTCCAGGAACACCCAGATGGTCAAAATGATTTATCCCTCTGACCGTGCCAATAAAAAAAGGTTCTTGTTTATACCCAATAACTTTAAGTGTCAGCCGTTCCTTATTGTCACGTACCAACACTTTCAGTTTTATTTTTACTATATTTTAAATGTATTTAAAAATATACACTATTGTTTGGGTTCTATAAACCTTTAAAGTAATAGCAAAGGGAAACTTACAATCGGATTATTAGGATTATTTCTTCTTATCTTTACAAGCGTATTTTCCCATTTACCTATTATATAGCTTTTTACGTTAAATATTGCAAACAAGAAAATTATATTATTTTATCTACAAATAAAATAAATACAACTAATTAAGAAATGCATCTAAAATTAAAGTTTACATTACGACAAAACAAACACGATAGTCGAGTTCTTTTCGGGAATAATGTAAAAAACCTTGCTTGCGGTAAAACGTAATTACAAATTCGTAATCGTAACAAATGTTTTGTGTTAATTATCTGCCACGTCATTTCAGATTCAGGCAAAATTTCAATGGACTAATAGATAACAAACGAGAGATAACAGGAACCGATAAAGGATTGAGACCTTGAATAATTCAAACGTGGGCAATATGATACCGGCATAAAGGAAGAAATTATATAATAAGAATATTCAGTCAAATCATTTGCGACGTAATGATAATGGGGCAGACCCGGGTATTGTCAATAAAAAACCAAAAGCAGGATTATAACCTGAGAACAGAATTGACAATCAATTTTGTTACATTTTGCCACCCCCAAAGCCTGTTTTGCACACCTAGAGTGGGGGATAATAACGTTATATTCTCCGCACAGTGGTGATTATTGAACGAAATTATTTCTCGAGTGGCGTTTAACCCCCTGGAAAACCCATTAGACTGTTTTTCGACTATCTACACCCCTAGAAGAGATGATAATGACTTTATAAGTAACATTCTTTTAATCTACATGTCCTAGGATTTCATCTAAAATAATTGTATCGATGACTCTATTTATCGGGGAGATGTTAGGTTTCCTTTATGATGATACCAACATAACACATTTTATGTAATTGACTACAGCGACAGATCGTACAGGGAGAAACTACAGTTTAACGCGATAAAATAACTACAATGTGGATAAATCTGTAAGGCAGTGATAAAAATGTAATTTTCTGTCAACTAAACCTCAAGTAAATGTTTAACCAAAAACGTGACAATGCTCATAAAACAATTCTTATTTACCGACTTCAACTAAACTGAACAACCACTAAGAAAACCTATTTTGTTTTTCTTTTAACTGATTTTAAATAAATAATACTTAACTGTGTAGCTTACATTAGTAAATTCAACATCAAAAGAGATCCTACCAGCAAAAAATGGCAGATACAAATCCTTGAATTACTGGGAAGTGAGGATTTAAAAAAAGTTGAATTGCGTATTGTAATGACAGCGAAGGAAGAAGGTAAATCGGGCACTGGTTCGTCACTACTTATCTTAAAGATATCTACATCTAATAATCCAGAGCTAGTCTTTAGGAAAAACTTTTACAAAGCTACATATCCTAAAGACAATAAACAGACTTCACTGAATCTTGATAATCCCATCGAATTCTCAAATTGTGATGATACTAGTTTAGTTACGGTTTTCTTGTCAGGTAAGGAGCTCAACAACAGTACGTTTTCCGTTTTGACTAGTTGTTTGTTTTAGACCACACTGAAAATTTTGCCATTGATTATGATCACACAGACAAAAAAATGATTTTGCATATTATTAACCCCTTAAATCAAACCGAAATTAATAACACCAAAGAATTACTCATAACGATAACAGCTTCTGCGAAAAACTTTAATCATGGAACTGCAAGCTTAATAATTGCTATCGAAAAAGATGTCGATACTTCTGTCAAATTTAAAGATCCCCTTTATACCGCTGATTATCCTGAAAAAGAATCAGGCGAAATACCTCTAGATGAACTCGATTTTGAAAATGTGAAAGATCCAAGTAAAGTAATAATTACACCCAACGGTAGGTAACAAAACAAATAAATGTATACACCTATACAATTGTTATATATTTCCTAGATTACAAGGAGAACTTCGAATTTATTCGAAACACAACCAGCTCCAAATGGTATATCAATATAACTATACCCCTTAGTGATGACGATTTGAAAGAAAAGACTGACATTGAAATTATAATGACCGCTAATATAAACGGTGCAAAGCCCCAAAGTGTTTTGGTTCTACATTTACCCAAGAAATCCGTAGACAGCCCTCCTCAATATTCGAAAGATTTTTACAAAGTTGTATATCCAAGCGAGGCGACAAATGATCAGGAAATTGAAATTTCAGGTTCAATAGATTTCAAAAATACAGATAATAGCAATTTAGAGATAACATTAACTGGTGAGTTGAAAGTGGACCAGGTCATTTACAGAAAAAAAATTCTTTTTTGTGACCCCATTAATAGCAGAGCGAAACCAACACCGACATGTTCTAAGAAATAAGAGTATAATTCAACATATTTTGTCAATGCGCTTTGGTATTTTAACACCAAATTTTTACATGGACCTACCTATAAAACCGTATTGCTACTAAAAATGCTATTATCTACATATAAATAGGCAAAGACAAAACGGTTCGGTACCATTTTCTCCTCTGTCCCTCAACCGATTTACTTTATTCTTGCTTTGTTTAGTAGCTACTGACCACCTTCAGGGCAGAATGCTAATATTAATTTATAATATTGGTTCATTCTTTAAATAATATATATGTCCATACTGTCAGTGTCAAACAAATAATACTACCAGCTGACAGTGCCCCTAGACGGTCAAAACATTGAGTAATTATATATGGACGGAGCTAGTGTTAACGTTAGAGATTCTTAGAGCATGTTTTTCTAGAGGTAGAACACATTATACAAATGTCGTACCAAGAGTAAAAACAGAGGGTAATAGAGAGAGCAGTCGATTGGAAGATGCAGTGAAGTTCTAAACTTTTTACAATTTGATGAAATAGGGTCGAATTTCGACCACTGGGCAACCTCTAGTATTATCAAATCTTCCATAAAATGATAATATAATATCTAATCTTTTCTAAGATATACTGTCTGACAAATTAATAGCAGCACTCAGAAGGAGATGTTTAAATTTAATATTTTGGTAAAAGATGCTATAGTAAGGAATAAATAGTTGAAATTTAGTAAAGTTTGAAGAATGTTTTTTTCAATTAATATTGTAGTCACTTTTTGCATTTTTTAAGTTTACCAAAAAAAAAATCTAACTGTTTGGTAGGATCCAAAATCGGTATCTAGTAATGTTAAAATGCCTAGAGTACGTGTATATCGAATATATCGCTAAGTAAGTGAATTTGAAAGGTTTCAGAGAAATCGAATCCCGAAATTTGACTGACGAGTGGTTAGGTGAACAAGGCCATCTTGTAAGTGCCCGAATAATTTACCGCCGTCTAAGATCTTTTGGACTGCAGCATTATCGACCCCATCACCACTACATACACTACAGTGGTGCAGGAAACAACAAAATTGAAATGTGGAATGGCATCAGGTCGTCTTCTCTGATGAATCTCGATTCTGTTTGAGTGACCATGATGGCCACAGACGGGTTCGACGACGTCCAGGAGAAAGACGTCAACCTCAATTTAATTTTGAGCGACATTTATACCGCACAGAAGGCCTTATCGTATTGTGTGCTATTGCAAATGGAAGTAGGTTACCTTTAGTCTTTGTTCGAGACAACATGACAGCGCAACGATATCGTCAGGAAATAGTGGAGCTGAATGTACTTCCATTCCTTAGTCGGCACATGGATTCCATATTTCAGATAATGCTCGGCCTCATGTTGCTCGAGTTAGTTTATACTTTTTTGAAGAAACCCGTGTCAATCTGTTGCCATATGGCCGCCCAGATCCCCGATATGGCGCCCATAGAAAATGTTTGGAATATGATTGTTACAAGGCTAGGAAATTTACCCCAGCCCCCACAGACTTTGAAAGACATTAAATACAGGTAAATACACATTATTAAAAAACTCAATAATAATAGAAATTACCGACCCATCACTTGCCTTCCAACCTTATACAAACTCATAACATCGTACATTAATCATCGTATTTTCAAACATTGTGAGCTGAACAACATAATTACTCAACAACACAAGGGATGCGCGAAAAATTCGATGGGCTGCAAAGAACAACTGATAATTGATTCCGTTGTCTGCAATCAAGCCCATGCCAAACGACGAAATGTCTACATGGCATATGTGGACTACGACTACAAAAAGGCCATTGATTCAATTCCACACTATTGGCACTGAAACTCTATAAAGTGAATAATTGTACTACTAACTTTTTAAAATATACCATGTCCACCTGGCAAACCAAAATCTCACTGAATGAAGCCAACTGTTCGATACAAACTGACCCCATTCCAATCAGAAGGAGTATATTCCAGTGAGACTCTATCAGCCCGCTTGTGGTTCTGCATTGCCATGAACCCTCTCTCAAATAAACTGAACTCGACTAATTTTGGGTTCAGTCTCAGACACAACAACGTACAAGCATTAGAGATAAACCATTTGTTATACATGGACGACTTAAAGTTGATGGCAGCTATGAAACGACAGCTGCATGATATGCTTAAAATAGTAGAAGGGTTCTGTAGTGACATACATATGAAATTTGGCCTAGACAAATGCCGAATTATTAATATGGTTAAAGGCAAAATACAGCAGGAGAACTTCGAAATAGAAGAAGGCACCTCAATTGAATCTATAGGGGAATATATAAATTATAAATACCTTGGAATAAAGCAGGTTCAACGTATTAATCACTTGACTATGAAAAAGGACCTAACAGCAGAGTTTTATAGAAGGGTAAGACGACTGGTGAAAACCAAACTAAACAGTAAAAATCGGTTTCATGCTATTAACACTTATGCATGTTCAGTGTTCAGTTACTCTTTCGGTATAGTTAATTGGTGCAAGACTGACATTGAACATGTACAACGAAAAGTTCGAGTTTTACTAACAAAAGCTCAAAATCACCATCCAAAGAGCTCTGTCGAATGTACAACTTTGCCACGGTATGAAGGAGGAAGAGAATTGACAGATCTAAGTAAACTATTAGATCGGCAAATTTCTATTTTGCGTAGTCATTTCCAGAAACTCGAGGAATTTTCTGATCTACACAGAGTCATATGCCAGGTTGATGACTCAACACCACTACGACTGACACAACAACATGTCCAATTACATCACCAGACCACAGACCAAAAACTGCTGAAATGGAAAGAGAAGCCCCTTCATGGAAGATATATAAATGACGTCAACCAAGATTATGTCGACAGTGCAGCGTCGAACTACTGGTTGATCTCTGGTCATATGTTCCGTGAAACGGAAGGCTTTATATTGGCAATCCAAGATCAAGTAATTCCAACTAAGAACCACCTAAAATACATCGTTAACGACCCTTCTATTAACAACGATAGATATGGTTGCCAAACATCTGAATCTATCCAGAATATCATACGAAGCTGTCAAGCGTTCGCTGCAACTGAATGCAAAGAACGACACGATGGTGTGGTCTAAATACTTCTCCAGGAACTAGAATTGAAACTTGAATTATAACAGTCGGTAAGATTACTATACTATAAATATAAACCAGAATCTGTTTTTGAAAATAACAACTACAAGCTGTATTGGGACAGCACGATACTGACCGATCGGTCTGTTGCTCACAATAGACCAGATATAGTTTTGGTAGATGTAGTCTCTCGGAAAACAACTTTAATTGACATAGCAATTCCTAACAACAATAATATAAATGTCAAGCAGGCTGAGAAAATAACCAAATATAGAGATTTGGAATTTCAAATAAAGACTCAGGGGAACATGAACAACACACGAACTGTACCAATTGTTATGTCAACGACAGGACTAGTCCCAAAACATCTATTAAACAATTTAAAATACCTCGGTCTAGACGAACATCTTTACAAACAAATGCAAAAAGCCGTCTTGTTAGGAATAGCTCGGACGGTCAGGAAATGCCTTAAAGGCACTCATTGAGTGCCTTAGAGGGAGTGTGATGCCATACATTGTATGGTCAAGTCGGAAATAGAAATTTATATTTTTAGGTATTTTTTATTCAAGTTTTAATCATTTAGTCCTGACTTTAGCATTTTACCAAAACAGTATTAAATTTAAACCTTTTCTTCTTGGTGTTACGATTTCTTTGTCAGTGAGTATATCTTTTATCATCATACACCCATCCTCCTATCTTTGATAAAAGGTTTAACGTTAGTTGTCTGTGAAAATGAAAAATTACAGCTACGAAGTTTATTGTAGAATCTTATACATAGCCGTACAGGTACATAATACATCCTATCAAATGATTAATGGATATTCGAAGGTTTATGAAAATATTTATTTAAATAAAAATCTTTTATAGTATAAAATAAATAATTACTGGTACTTTTGGAATACTTAAGAATTAAAACAACAACCGTGGTGCTCCTGCATCTAATGATAGTCTGGTCCATATCAGTTGCGGTGAAGAGGGTATAAAGTAGACTATGCAACATGTTGGAAGAAACTATCGGCGGTTTTTTCTTTGTAACCTTAAAATTTCCGTTATTTACACTTTCAAACAATTCATAAACACAGATGACAAACAACCCAATGAAAACTCTAATCTTTAGAATATTTTCTATTGTCCGTTAAATGATACGTAACAAACAAACCATATTTACAAAGCAATGAAAGTTTAAACTTGGGAGTGCCCAATAAACGGCAATTTTATGTAATATAAATTTTCGTGGGTTCTGTAGAATAACTTTAGGTATGGGTCAAAATTTGTTACTTTTACGTTTAATTTAGTTTATCTTTCATATTCGGAGCAATCTGGCGGCACTATTACTCTTAAAGTTTGTTATTAGCAATATGGGCTCAAATATATTTTTTACTGTATTTTATTTAATGAATGAACCGATATTATAAATAAATTTTAGCTTTCTGCACTAAAGCACGTCCATTGATAATAAACAAAATAAAAATAAAGAAAATTGGTTGGGGGACGGGAGTGAAAATGATACTGAACTGGTTGACTTTGCCTATTATTATATAGATAATTAAATAAATTACACATTATTTTTTTATTGTGTTTTCTGTTTAAAGTGTTTGAGTTTACATTTTAGCGGTTTTGGGCATCTTCTCATAGGTCATTTTATGGGCTTTTTTGAATACTCGGGCAAAAAATAAACTCATTGACATAAAATGTTAATTTTTTCCCTATAACATGTAAATGTTGACTTTGTGCTGCAATTAATTTTTCACAAATTTTTGTAAATGACTGCCATTCAAATGAAGTGATGAAGGCAACAAGAAAATATTACTTTATTATTAATTTACAACACAGTAGATTTTGTTGGGTTCTTAGAATGCATATAGAATATTCCTATACAGGGTGAATTTTTTTTTTTGATGAACAGTATGGGGATCTCGGAAACTAGAGGAGATAGAGCAATGGTTAAATTGGGAAAGATTTGCAATTTCACTGGCCCAATTTAATGACACTTTCGGATTTTTGTATAAAGTCATGGCTTACTAGATATTTTGAAACAACGAAATTCTGTCGATTTAGTCAAATCCCTCTAGCTCCTTTGTTTTTGATTTTATAAAAAAAATGTAAAAATTGAAGGGAATTGTACCCCGAATATGATTGTCATGTCCTCGTTTGCGTGACAGCTCTATAGTTTTCGAGATATGACACAAACTTATCTTTTTTTGAATGGAAACCATAGTTGGCTATGACCTCAAAAAATCGGACATTTTTAGAGCTTTTCAACGATATAACTCGATATAGTTATTCATAAAAATAACAAGTTATCGAAGCTCTTCTCTCTTATTTTCACTTTTAACGTAGTTAGCCATGAAATAGATTGATTTATTAATAACTACTCCAAAAAACATTGAACGATTTTTGTATTAGGCATATCAGTTATAACGAAAAAACTAAATAAGTAGATACTTACTAAAAACTTAAGAAATTAAAGTAGATAATAATGGTTACAATTTATGTTCGGAAATTCCACCATTGTTATTTAGACAAAAATTGCATCTTTTTAAGATTGACATTACCGCTTTCCTCACAGACCGCCTATCAATTTCTTCAATTGCTTATAATACCGCCTCCCTTAGGTCACCAACGGTCTCATACTTTCTTTTGTATACTTTGTTTTTTACCGCACCCCATAAATAGAGGTTATTAGTGCCAAATCGGGAGACCGGGGTAGCCATTCGCGTGGGCCATTTCTTCCTATACAAGAGTTTGGATAGATATTATCTAAGTGTTGTCTTACTAATAACAAGTTATGAGAGCAGGTGCTCGATCATGTTGGAACCACTCAATTTCTAAACGAGTTCTCAAATTCAAATTATGCAACATGTCTTCAAAAGTGTATTGCAAGAAATGCAAGTAGCGCTCCCCAGTAAGTGATTCATCATAGATAAAAGGTCCCAGAATAGTAGATCCTATGATACCACACCAAACATTAAAACCAAATTATATCTGAGGTCGTCTTTGTTGTACATGGAAAGATTTCTTTTGCCCAGATATGCTCATTGTGCAGGTTGACGACGATTAAAATATCTATGAAAGTATTCCTCAGCTGCACGAATTGAACTTTTATGGCATATTATATAACATTCCGACATATTCAGTTTTTCTGCGTTAGAATATTCCATTTTATCACGAAAACTTGTCAATATCGACTGTCAGTTGGAATTACTCTCAAATGAGAAAACGTCAACGTGAAAACAATCTTTTTCATGGCTACCTACGTTAAAAGTAAAAATAAGAGAGAAAAGCATCCATAAGGTAAGTTTGTGTCATATCCCGAAAACTAGAGCTGTCCCGCAAACGAGGACATGAATCATATTCGGGATACAATTCGCTTCACTTTTAATATTTACACCTTTTTCATAAAATCAAAAACAAAGGAGCTAGAGCGATTTGATTAAATCGACAGAATTTCGTTTTTTCAAAATATCTAGTAAGCCATGACTTTTTAAAAAATCCGAAAGTGTCATTAAATTGGGCCAGTAAAACTGCAAATCTTTCCCAAATTAACCATTGCTCTATCTCCGCTAGTTTCCGAGATCCCCATGCTGATCATCAAAAAAAAACTCACCCTGTATATCATGTACATAGGATGGAAGTAGTTCCTAATCTTATTACACGACAAACAAATTTCATAAACATATTTCTGTAAACGCTTCTTTACCTACATACAAGATTATAAATTTGAAGATTTTATGTGTTTTTTCTTTACAGCCACTACAGATTGGAAGATATTTCGCTATAATTTAAAATATCAGATATTCTGTTGTGTTTACATCATAAGACTTACTAAATCGTTATGAAAATCCACAAGGAAATATTTTTTTAGTGGTTATGTGCCCTTTTCTCCTATCTGGATTATTTTTCCGTGTGCCCCTGGTATACCCTAAAATACAGAATGTAAGGCCTACAGTGCATCCTGTGTTTTAAATTTCAGCTAAGTCTCTTAAACCGCATGAGCTGTAAACAAAAAATATTATAATTTAAATTTAAAGTAGATGTCAAATATCGAAAGTTAGTGGAAGCAGAATTCAAGTTTATGACCAAGAAAAGTATAAATTTAAAACCCAAAATTCTTTTATTGGTTTTATTGGCTAATAACAATAACACCTCATTTGAGAAAAAAACTTGCACATTCAAAAATTCAATCATCTTAAAATCTGTTTCTGACTTCGTTGTCAGTTTGATTAATATTCAAATAATATATATTTGAAATTTCATTAAAAGAAACTGGAAGAAACCATAAATAGGCTTCACAAAACAACTAAAATTCAAATTCGACCGAGAATAATCAATTTACAAACATTTTCCATGATTTACGAACTCACTTGTCAATACCTAACAAACAAACTTCCTTTTTATGTACATGAATTTCTAGATAAATATTAAAAATAATAACTTTTTGTTGCCTCTTTTCCATTCCCCATGTCAGAAATTCCAAATAAGAAAAAAATTAAAATTGATTTTAGACTTAAAAGCTAATTTCGAAATTAAGTATAAAGATAAAAAATGGATTATGATAATTAAACAAGTATTAGACGGGAATACTCTTCAGAAAAATTCAGAACTGGCGGACACAATGAATGCTAAAAAGACTGATGCTAGCCTAAATGGTACTGGTAAGGCTGTGCTGATAATTGAGTTGCCTCCGAAAACCACAGATGAAGATCTACATTTTTCAAAGGCGTACTATACTGGCCAGTATAAAGGAAACAAAACAACAGGAGTAGTAAGCATGTCAGAATTGATTGTAGTTACAAGCAAAGCTAATAAGGATAAAATTGAATTGACTTTTTTGAAAGGTATGCTATTAGAATTCTAAGTTTAATACTTATATACTTATACTATTATATAACAGGATTTAGTAACTCTGATGGAAACTTTTTAGTATTGTGTACTGTGTCTAAATCAGTTTGATTTTCACTATAAAATCACTTTCATCGTTTATAGATATTTGTTGTGGACCCATGTGCATCCTGGCCGATTCTGATTCTATATTTTTTATAGAAAGTTATCAGAACTAATTACATTTTTTTATGTGTCATGAATCACACAATTAATTCATTATCACTTTCTCTTTCTTGATTCATCATAGTTGAGATCTTCAATAGAATCCTCAAAAAAGTCACCTTCCTCAATAATTTGTCTAATTTTATCCTCACTTAAATTCCTTAAAAACACTACACATTTGGTTAATTAGTAAAAAGTGTTTAGGGTTTTTAAGTAACCTTAAAACTGAATTTTCCTCAAGTGAAGATTGAAACAATCCTCATTTAAATTATTTTTAACCCATTGATTGCTCATTATTCCGTACAAACTTCTCTATTAAAAATAAAAAATGCACTGACAGCAACATATCACTTAAAACATTTACTACTGAGCGTTCCGCTGTGCCACATTATTGTTCAAGTTTTGTGGCCAAATATGACCAAATGGGTTGCAAGAAAACCTCACTGTGTCCAAATGTGATGCACATGGGAGCTAAAGTGTGAAAATTGTGTTGACCAGAATATTCCATATTTACCTTCCAATGCTTTCATGTTGAATATTTTCGTGAGTTGTATTTTGCCAAATCTTGTTTACTCGCGTATTCTATATTATTAGTAACAATACTCAAGATTTATAAAAGATTCTTGGACGGAATATAAAGATAATGCGTAATAATAACCCCTTAATACTTAGTATTTCATCCACTGGCTTTAATAACAACCTTCATCTTCCTGGTCATGGTGCGTAAAAGATTTTCGCTCTAATATTCCTTTTCAGCATGTTCCATATATGATAATAGTTTCAGTCTTTACTTGATGAAAATTCAGTTTAATATTATATTAAAATAAATACACTGATGTAATTTTGACTTAAATTTATTTACTATTGACAATTGTTTCACCAGGTTACTGGCTTCTTCAGAATACAACGTAAGACTAACAGTTAAATGCCTTAAACTATTACATAAAACTATGGTGATGCATTTACAGAGGTATTTAGAGGATTATTGAAGCAGGTAGAGGATTATCACATTAAGAAAGTACAATATTATAATTGGGTTTTTAAAAATGGATAAATTATGGCTGTAATGTGTTTATATAACTCTATTGAAAAGATTAAGTATAATATTTTACTCTTATGTTGTAAATGTAATACTTCGAACGTATTCTGAGGTACATGATTTTCATTCAATAAATGGTCGGCAAAAGTTGACTTATTATAATTGTGGCACTCAACAGCTTTGGTATGTTCATGCCATCTTGTCTTGAGTGATCTTCCCGTATGACCTCGGTCATACGGCAAGATCACTAGTGCAAATACCACATATCAACTTATTGACACCCGAGTTGTTATTTTTGTTCATTCTTAGGAAAACATATAAGAAACAATAAAGATAAAATGAACAAAAATAACAACTCGGGTGTCTATAAGTTGACATGTGGTAGTTGCCCTCGGTCATACGGGAAGATCATTCAAGACAAGATGGGATGAACATACCAAAGCTTTTGAGTGCCACAATTATAATACGTCAACTTTTGCCGACCATTTATTGAATGAAAATCATGTACCTCAGAATACTTTCGAAGTATTACATTTACAACATAAGAGTAAAAAATTATATCTTTTAGAGTCATTAGAAATTAACAAAAACAAAAATTCACCATACCTTTTGAATGATCAAACCGAAACCAATTCATCCCCATTACTTAATCTTTTCAATAGAATTATATAAACTCATTACAGCCATAATTTATCCATTTTTAAAAACCCAATTATAATATTGTACTTTTTTAATGTGATAATCCCCTCCTACCTGCTTTAATAATCCTCTAAATACCTCTGTAATTGCATCACCATAGTTTTTTTGTAATAGTTTAACGCATTTAACTGTTAGTCTTACGTTGTATTCTGAAGAAGCCAGTAACCTGGTGAAACAATTGTCAATAGTAAATAAATTTAAGTGATAATTACATCAGTGTATTTGTTCCATATATGTTTAATGAAAATTCTATTAAGACCAACGCTGTGGAGTTTTTGGTGTACAAATTAAAAAAAAACACAGTTTTTTCACGTTAACACCAAAAAATCACTTAAAACACTCAACGCCCTTTCAAAAACTCTAAGTTGTCATCTTCAACTTTGACTTTTGTTTTGTCGAAAAATTCTCCTTTAATCTTTATATCAAAGCCGTTGGTGGGTATTATATAGTTTCCAAAGATTCACAACTTAACGCAACTTAATGGTATCAAAAATTTATAAACATCCAGCAGGTCAGTGGCCTTCTCATTATTCAACATGATCACCCATCAGCCTACATAGAGGAGTTTAACAGTCACTATATGCCGTTGAGATACCAGCAGAGTCACTCAAATGGCGAATTAGAACCAACCACGGCAGATGTACGGATTTCCTTTTTAAGTGGAATAAGGCCCCCTCCTAAATCTGCCACTGCGGGGCCGAACGCCAAACTGTTCGTCACATTATTTAGAACTGCTCCTGAAGACCTCCTGGTCACCACACCAGAGTCAATTGAACATATAAGACAATTAGATTTACACTTTGGATAAGTAGTGCTACATTATTTATACATTTTATTTAAGTATTCTTACACTTACAACAAATTAATTAATATCCTTTGGCAGTCTGGTTCCAGCTTGTTATCTTTGTTCTAGGTTTTTCTTAACTCCTATGATTTTACCAGGCTTTGATTTTTTTTGTTTTCTATGCTCAATCCCGGAAGTCTACATAGCCATCTTCATCCATGTTTTATGAGTAATCTTCTTTGATAATTGGGGTTTCTTAAGCGAAGTTATTTAAAAGACTTTCTCTGTGACGATTTATTGAATTTAATCCGCTTTGGTTCTGAGCCTCCCCTCTTGAATTTTTAGTAATAGTTTTTTTTTAACCTGTGGCAGAGGGCCGTACTGCCGATATCTCCTCACTTTTTCCAGACTTGGGGCCTACTAGAATAGTTTTGGAGCTACTAAATCCACTCCCCCCCACAGCTGAAAAAAATTATTATAATACATAATAGTTTGATAAGTATCATTACATATTAGTTTAACTGATTTAATTATGACACATAAATAAACAATCTATTTTTTATCAAGAAATTGTGCACCAAGCATTTCGATACCTTGGGCTACATTGAATTTTTTTCATAATCTTAATCAATTCTAAATATTTCAGATGGTACATTTGATCCTAATTCCTTCTTTAATCTTACCAAAGAAACAGAGGGTTACGATGTAACTGTAATAAATCCTTTAAGTGAAGCTCTACTAAAATCAAAATATCTCACGGTGACGCTCCAAGCAGAATTGGACGGGAAAACCAGTACAGCAACTCTGTTGATCAATTTAGAAGAAACACCGGCTGTTACATTTGATAATGTTTTGTACAAAGCTAGTTACGATGGAAAGACCTTCGAACTGAATAATTCGATTAGTGTTGTAACAAGTTTACCGGACAACGGATACCAAGTTGAAATTTCAGATGGTAAGTATCATAGTTCTAGTTCATTTGGTCCAGCTAGTTCTTGCTGCTAGTGGTAAAAATGTGCAAACCATACAAACTCGTACTTAAATAATAAAAAGTTTTTAGCAAATAAAATTTTTGTAAAACAGTTAAAATTCTAGACTTTTCTGAATTTTTATGAAATTATTTTTTTTTAATTTTTTTAAATTAATCTTTGAATATTTGGAATTTGTTTAGTTTATATTTTTTAAATTTTTTAATTTATTTATTTTTTAAATTTTTAACTATTTTAGATTTACTAATTTTTTAATATATTTTATTTATTGGGAAAAGTCACAGAAGCTGGGTATATAAGAAGGGTATTGCAACTATAGAGGAATCACACTTCTCGGCTCAATGATAAAAATTATCGAGAAAATAATAAAACAATAAAATAGCACCATTGCTGTAATGAAATAATCACAGACCAATAATTGAAAACACACTTACAATTCATAGGTTTAGAAAGGGTATTTGACAAAATATCAAGACTAAAGTTATGAGACAGTATTAGACAATAAATAAATTAAAAGAAAAACAATCAGATTAATAAAAATGATGTACCAAAACAACAGTACACAGAGCGCATATTCTCAGACAAAATATCTTTGTCATAGCAATCGCACAATATTAGTATTAATGTCTAAGTGCTTCTTGGGAAATAACACCACAGTTTAAAGAAAATTGCTGTATATTCCAAACGTTTCGGGGTCTAGATCAGACCCCGTTGTGAATGGTTAAGAAACTACGGATCAAAAAGGCCTAGGTTTTCCCTTATGATTTTAATGGCATCACTGAATCAACAAAGTTCTTTGGTCGCATTTTTGGTGAATGCACTATTTTATAACAAAGTCGCACCTAGGAGCGCCACATAAAATTCTGAAGATCTCCCTTTTAAATTCTTCCAATTTGAAAGGAACTTTATGATTATATCTTCAGAAATTTCTTTGCTAACCTGTATATTACAAATAAAATTCTCTTTAGTTACGTCAAAAATCAAATAATACACATTGTCAAATATTTTAATTTACATCTTAGAATTGTGCCTTTTTTATCCGAAGTTTCTTAACCGTTGACAACGGGGTCTGATCTAGAGTTTTTCTTTAAACTGTGGTGTTATTTCCCAAGAAGCACTTAGACATTGAAAAATATGCCACAAGTATCATGCAGAAAACAATTAGTATTAATATTAAAAGGAGAAAGTGGACTACAGAACAACTTCAAGGTCAACAAATAAACCAAGTAAAGCACTTTTTATTTTTTCTGAGTTCTTTGGGAATAACACCACATAAACTTGAAAGTCTGTATATGTAAAAAAAGTCCAAAGATCTAAATCAGACCGCAGGAAACAAGTAAAGCACTATAAAGGCCAGTACTTACGTTTGGACGTGAAACATGGATAATATATAAAAATAAAAGGTGTAACGTTCAAGTAGAAGAAATGAAATGCTTAATAAGGGGAGTAAATATCTCAAGAAAATGCAGGATTAGAAACCATAATATAAGAAATTAATTAAATATACATCCCTTAAACGGCCATATTGAAAGGACAATGATTAATTGGGGAGGACACTTACAAAAAATGAACGATAGAAGACAAGTCACAACAATTGGGTAACTAGACGCAGAATAGGTTAATAATAACTTGGGAGGATACAATAAACATAATAATAATAAAGATGAGAAGAATTGCAATAAAAAAGGCAAAATTCTGTGCAAATATAAATTTAGAATGGAAAAAATTGTTCCTACAACAAAATAACCAACCATAAATGGAATAAATAAATGATTTTTAATTATTTTGAGCTTTTAACAATTTATAAAAAAGTTTTTTGAAGTTTGGAAGTTTCTTAATTAAGTTTTTTTTTAATTTTACATTTTTTGTATATTTTGATGTAATTTATTTTCATCATTTTATAATTTTAAATTTTTTGAATTCCTTGCATTTTTTCAGTTATTTTTATGTTTTACTTTTTTTAAGCATATCAATTTTTAATTTTTCAATTATATGAATTATTTTAAATAAGCACATAAACAATTGCAAATTTTTATCAAATTAAAATTAACAAAATGAGTACAGTTTCCAGCAATTAAGCTGAATTGTTAATAATATTTTCAATGTTTTGAATGATAAGACTTTTTCAGATTTTGACAATATTTTGAATAATAAAATTTTTGAAATCTGAAATTTCTATATTATCTTTAAAAAACAACAGCATTTACTATAGTATCACGTTATTACCGACAAAATAGAAAAACAGTCATAGCATATTTGTGGAGAAGTTAAATATTATTTGGGAAACTCCTTTATATCTAATAAAACAATTTGTTGGCCAAGAGGTGACAGTATCTAAAAACTAAGAACTGCGAAATATGTTTATTTTAATAAAATTTTCAATATTCTGTACAAAATTGGGAATTAAATTCAAATAAAAAAATATTTGTGACGTAACAAACGTAACCTTGAAGTCGTTGAACATTTAGTTTATTGTATTGTTTTGTGACGACTGTGATCAAATCATATCTGTCAGCTGTCAGTAACAAAACAGAATTATAACCGTATTTAAAAGTTTATTTAACGTACAATTATTTATAAATGATATTTGGTGCAACTGTGCACAAATAATTCTGCAAAAACTTCACAAAAATGCTTGTACATATTGCAAGAGATTAGATGATTCGAAGTACACCTCTGCGAGATATTGATTAATTTTCTAAGTAGTAATTAAAAGTGTTGACTCATGTTTTTTTTTCAGTCAGTTACAAAGATCTGTTTGATATTACTAAAGAAGGCAACAAGATAAATATTACTCCAACAGGGACATTACCAACCTATTCATCGACAATATCTCTTGTTCTGGTAGCTTTGGTAAACGGTCAAGCCAGGTCTTCAGCAGTTTTGGAAATTCAAATAACAGGTACGTAGAGGTACCATATAAAGACTAGACATCCCATTCAATGCATTCTATTTCAAAATGTATTTCACAAATTACCTTGTTTATGCTTGCAGTAAAGAATAAGGCCGTAGCCAGGAAATTTTTTCGGGGTGGGTTTTCGGGGGGGATTGGATAATTTTTTTGATTGGTGATGGGCTAATTAGGACTGCAAAATGTATATTTTTGTTCGTGTATTTCAAGAATATATAAAATTATATAAATATAAAATTTATTCTGTGAAAAACATGATTAATTGGTTAAAATTCAATCTTGAAACCAAACATCCCAAAATTTCAGGGAGGGATTTGAACCTCCCAGACCCCCCCACCCCGCTGGCTACGGGCTTGGTAAAGAACTCTTTATTGTTTATTCTTTGCTGGAACAGTTTCTAGCACTTTCTGTTTTACATAAAGTAATGCCTAAGAATAGGTAAAGTACTACACATCGATAATAGTTTCTACTTATCTGCAAACTGACTGCCCTCGGATTAACGCACTGATTGCGTATCTACTGATAATAATAATATATTTGTATTGGTGGAAGTTGTCTAAAATATCATTGCATGTAAGTGCGTGCTGTTGTAAGTTAAAAATGTTTAATTTGACTATAAATTGCAATACAATTATAAACTAAACTATATAAATCAAACTAAATTAATTGTTTTCATACACCATCTAAAGAAAGTTATATTAGCTATAAATTATATCCTGGAAGTTATAAAGATATAAAATATTATACAAAAAAAGTAGATTTCAAATATCAATCCTTATTTCCCTATTTCGCGTTTTCAGTCCCCTGTGCCCATCAATAATGATTTACGGCCTAATTTGTTTTAATGTATTCAAGTACATACACAGATTTCTATATTATACAATTGCTTTAAACATTTCATTATTTTTAGATGTAACCAAAAATTCTATAAAATTCGAAAAACTTATATATAATGGTGAATATTCCGAGGACAAGAAGAAATTAAATTTCACTGAAATCGTGAACTTGCAAACTGATGTAGACGATAGCAAAATTCAGTGCTCAATTATTGAAGATGGTAAGTGTAAAATATATTACACAATTATCGTTTTTGTCATTATATATATATATATATATATATATATATATATATATATATTTGTTTTTAAGTTTTCGCGGGCACTAAATGTTTTAGGTGGTTTCCGGGAATTCATCCGCGTAGTTGATGATAACTGATACCTGCCGGGATCGATGGTAAAATGACGACGTTTCGGCAGAGTCACATCTGCCCTCTTCAGGTCGGTTCGCATAATTCTCGAAGCCTCCTGCTTTCGCTTCTAGTTACTCGAATACAGTATTCCCGACAGGGATCAGTTATCAACTACGCGGATGAATTCCCGGAAACCACCAAAAACATATATATATATATATATATATATATATATATACAAAGCTATCTATAGAAGAAAATGAGGCCTTGAAACAACAGCGCCTCAACAAGGACATTGTCATTCTACCTGCTGATAAAGGAAATGCGACTGTAATTTTAGATACAGCGGATTATTCAAACAAAATTCAAACATTGCTACAAGATCCAGCATATAAACAAATTACTACTGACCCAACAACTTATCTAGAGAAAACAACCAAGGCTACAATCCAAGCAAGTAGGATCGACAAAAATCTCCAACTGCAACTCATTCCGCGTGAAAAGTCATCGAGATGTCCAAAATTCTATGGGTTGCCAAAAGAACATAATGAAAGTGCACCTTTGAGGCCAATAGTAAGCTCAGTTGGATCCTCAACACAACACCTAGCCACATACCTAGCCCAACAACTTCAACCATTTGCAGAGGGGGCAGACTCTTATGTAAAAAATTCGACACATTTCATCAAAATTCTTAGAAAAACTGTCTTACAACCAGAGTGTCTTATTGTAAGTTTTGACGTAGTGTCCCTTTTCACCAACATTCCTATCGACAAAGCCTTGGATATCAAATACAAACCACCTCAACACATTGTAGACACGTAACAAGACACTGTCTGATGAACACATATTTTGTTTACGAGAACCAACGATACAAACAAGTGGAAGGAGCTCCAATGGGATCTCCTCTCTCACCAGTTATAGCGAACATTTTTATGGAGAACTTTGAGGAGTTGGCACTAAGAACAACAACTCTTAAACCCAGTTTGTGGTTGCGATATGTGGATGATACATTTGTAATTTGGCCTCATGGGAGGGAACATCTCAATACTTTTTCAGATCACCTTAATGACATCCATCACAAAATAAAATTTACCATGGAGGTTGAAGCCAACAATCAACTGCCATTCCTTGATGTTCTCATAAATAGGAAGCAAGATGGAACCCTTGGCCATACAGTATATAGGAAAGCAACTCACACCAACAGATACCTTCATGCTAATTCTGATCACCACCCAGCCCAACTACAAGCCGTCGTCAAGACTTTAGTAACCAGATCACAAAGGCTAGCTGACCAGGATAACATCAAACAGGAAATGGACAGTTTAAAAACAGCTCTAAGACAAAACGGATTTACAGACCGAAATATACAAAGAGCCCTAAAGTCAAAACCGAGACAAACAGACGAGGAGCATGAGGCACCAATAACCAAGGCTTATTTACCGTATATCAAGGGGACCACGGAGAGTATTGCAATAATTCTACGGAGACACAATATCGATACTATTTTCAATACAGACAGAAAAATAAGCACGGTGTTGAGGACTCCGAAGACGAGGATCCCTTTAGAACAACAGGGAGTGTACGAGATTCCATGTGCAGACTGTCATAAAACCTATGTGGGGCAAACTAAGAGAAGAATTCAAGCTAGACGTGATGAACACCAGAACGCTGTAAGAAAGCAGGAAAAAACAACATCCATTGCGGAACACGCCACCACGATGTCACACCGAATAGACTTTGAGAACACCAGAGTACTGGCAAATATAGAACACCCGAAATCAAGACTCGTAAGAGAGGCAATTGAAATAGCGAAGAGACCTCAAAGTCTAAACGCATGCAATGAAATTCAGAACTTATCGAATTGTTGGAAAATCCTATTAAACACCATACCGGCCCGTACCCGTCCAATAACAACTCAACCGGAAATAACAAATCAGCAGGATGGAGCCGTGCCCACTGCGCGCCAAGGGCCAATCACACGCAGCCGTTCACGGTGTCAACCGATAGGCGCTGAGCCGCGACTATATAACAGCGCGCTCGCTTCAGAAAATCTTAGTATTCGAGTAACTAGAAGCGAAAGCAGAAGGCTACGAGAATTATGCGAACCGACCTGAAGAGGGTAGATGAGAGTCTGCCGAAACGTCGTCATTTTACCATCGATCCCGGCAGGGATCAGTTATCAACTACGCGGATGAATTCCTGGAAACCACCTAAAACATATATATATATATATATATATATATATATCCGGTTCTGGGTGAGAACCGCGTCTGAATTTATTAAATGCTCGACATTTCGATTCCTGCTTTGGAGTCATTATTAAGAGACAAAAGTGAAAAAGAGTTTCAGGGTCTAGATCGAACTCGGGGCGACAATCTGCCTACTCCCCAAGAATCACTAAGTAACTGAATTAAATGTGAATCTACTCTGCTTCTTTTATTTATAGTTATCGGTGGGTTAGAAGCGGATGTCACGTGATGAAGGGCCTTTGTTGTGATTGGTTGGGTGTTGGTGGGCGTGACTGCTTTGTTTAATCTGGCAATTACAGACATCCATGCTGTAGGTTCTCGGGATTCTCGTGTGTATTGTTTAGTTGTCTTAGAAAAGACAGTTTGACATTCCGATGAGATCTCGCTCATCTTCTTCGGAATAATCGATGCTGTTACTGACTAAGCGTAGTACAAAATGAGTCGATGCTGATGTGCGTCTTAGTTTTATGCTATCGGCCGGAGGGGGCGTGGTCTTGTTTGCTTTGGCCAATCAGAGCTCTCGCTCTGTGATGGGTTATCGGTCCGTTTGTTCCTGCGCTATTGTCTGGCCTGGGAGGTATATTGGCGTTATTTGGATTTTAATTTGGACATTTGATTTTAATATAACGGTCTACTAGTGCGGTTCTCCATGTGAGTGGCAGGCGTTGCGCATCGTCTCGTTTGTTAAGGAATATTTTCCCTTTCTCTATTTCAATCGCTTCCCTAACGAGCCTTGTGCTATAATTTGCTAATAGCTTCATCTGGTCGAAATCTATTTGATGGCTGGTATTTAAATTGTGTTGTGACAATGCAGACGTCGTTGTTTTTTTGCGTCACTGCATTTCTGTGTTCTTCTCTACGGACACTTGCTTTTCTGTTTGTCTGGCCGACGTATGCGAGGTTGCAGTCTTTACACGATATCTCATAGACGCCCTGATCTTCAAGAAGAATTTTCTCTTCAATGACATTTCATACTCGCGAAAACATCAAAAGTAACATTCAGCTAAGTTCAGGGTGAGAACCGCGTCTGACTTTATTAAATACTCGACGTTTCGACTCCTACTTTGGAGCCATTGTCAACAGACAAAAAGTGAAAAAGAGTTTCAAAGTCGCACGCGGGGTCTCAATATGCCTACTAAGCAAGAGTCACTGGGTAACTGAACTCAATGTGAATCTGCTCTACTGCTTTTATTTATAGTAATCGCTCGATTAGAAGGAGGCATTACGTGATGAAGGGGCTATGCCGTAATTGGTTGGATGTTAGTGGACGTGTTTGATTTGTTCAATCTGGCAATTACGGACGTCCATACTGTAGAAAGGCGGGAGCGTCGGTTTAGAAAGAGAGGTCGTCTCTAATTCTATAGCCTCGCGAATAGTAGATGCCTTAAGGGAATTGAGAGATATGATAGTCCTACTTTTCTCGACGTTGATAGAGTGTCCTGTTGGAATATGATGATACGCGAGAGCTGAACGCGGATTTTTTTACGAACTGACAGAGAGTGCTCATATACTCGATGGTTTACGCGCCTGTTGGTACGACCGATGTAGCTTTGTAGGCAATCGCGACATGGAATTTCGTAAACTTCTCGATTCTCGTTAGATACTTTACTGAGTGATGTTGAAGGCTGTCTTTATTTGATGTCGGTGTAAAATCCGTGTTATTTTGTCAGTGACTGCTCGAAGGTATGGAAGGAAGGCTTTCCCATGTTGTTGCTCTGTTTCTGCCGTGTTGGTGTATTCGAGGGTTATAGAGATTGAGAAACTATGCGCGCAATGTGGTCCGGGTGATAATCGTTTTGCCGAAGGATTTGTTGAAGATTACTGTTTTGTCCATTGTCAGTATGCCAAAAACCGCGTATTAACCGGTCCATTAGTTTTTGTTATTTGTAAGCTTATTAATTATTCCAAAATATTTTTAGAATTGGAACTCTGGCAGGATTTTAGTGTAACTTGTGACCACAAAGTTCTGACGGTCAACCAAGACACTGAACTTCCCTCTGACAAACTCAAAGGCAGAAGTTATATTTCATTAACTATTAAAGCAAGTATTAAAGATACGAACCAATCCACTTCAGCGGTACTTAATGTGAATTTAATCAAACGTAAGTATAAAATCAAGTTGTTACAATATTAGTAATATTCTCAAACCTAATTCCAGCACCTACCAAGACCGTAGTATTCAAAAATTCTTTATACGAAGGCGTTCTTAATTTAACAGACAGCAAAGGGACACTTACCGTAAAAGAAGAAATAGAATTGACCGTCAACCCTGAAACGGAGGGAGTAAAGGTGTCCATTCAAAAAAGTAAGCCATTGGTAGTGAAATTCCAGAAACATCAAATATATTTTGTTATCTTCTAGATCTTGAGGACTTCTTTAACATTGGAAATACTGGCCAAAAAGTCAATATTACAATTAAAGATAACGCAGAACTTAAAAAACTCGAAAACTTGACCAATATTGCAGTGCAATTAAATGCAAAACTTACAAGTGGTGACGTAACAGCAGTAGCTGTATTAAATCTTCTGGTCGTTGGTGGTAAGTAGTGTAAAAGCGAATTTAATGTATGACAATAAACATTAAATAATTTGTTACATACGAGTTGAAATCTCCTACTAAGTGTTGACTGCCACTTGTATGGTCTAACCAAGTTATAATATATACAGGGTGATGCAACCAAAATGGACGATTGTGAGTCCATGGAGAGGAATTTCGGGGGAAAAATGTGTGAATTATATTGATAGTCAAGCACCCTACGTTTTAAAATTTATAATACATGGTGGTTTGAGAAAATCGTGGCGAACCAAATTTGTACTTTTTGAAATGGAACACCTAGTATATAATTATTCCAGTTGATTCTTCGATTCATTACGATCGCCTAAATATAGAGTTTATTGGATCTTAACCTTATCCTAAGGGAACGGGACGCGGTTCAAGTTGAAATAATGCTTACACTTGAGCGAGTTTTAAAAATGATTTGAAGAACGCATGGAAAAAAATTCATAAAAAGCTACATACCTTTGCATACAACCAGGGGCGGATACAGACATGTGTTTCCGGGTGGGTGGTTGTTATTTCATGCTTCCGGGGAGGGGCGATTTCCTGCTTCAAGTGGGCGGTCCTTTACTAAATCTACCTAAATATAATTTTGAACTCAGATTTCTTGAACTATTACATTAAAAATAGTCGTTCTGGGTTTAAACCCATAGAAGACATTCTTCTAGGCTCTTGGGGTTAAGATTACCTCATTTTAATATTAAATTTACTAACTTTGAGGCTCTCGTAGGGGGCGATCGCCCCATCGCCCCCTCCTTGGATCCGCCCATGAATAGAGTAATCGATTGTAGTTTGTTTAAAATTATTCGGATGTTTTACAGGGTGGTCAAGTTTTATAATTTCTTCTATATGAAACACTCTGAATATTTTATTTTCATATTAAAGAAAATATTAGAAGTTTACAAAAAATTCCAACATGTGAACAGTATTTTAGTAAGTTAACCGTGAAGGCAAAATTTCTTTATGTTAATACGATTTTACCGAATTTATGCTGTTTATTATTCATTATCTGATATTAGATTACCATGCAACCATCATAAGTGAAACATTAACTGAAGAACTTGTCAAACGTATTACAACAAAATCCATTATTTTCAAATTAAGTGTATATGGTCCAGTAAATTGATTTAAAAAAAATTTAGTTTTTTGTGTGTTTAAAAAATATAATGTAATTGATAAATTAGTCACAAACAATAAAAAACATAGAAAGAATGTAAAAAAAAATAAGAAATTTAATATAATTAAAAATATATTAAATTTATTAAAATATGTACTTATAAACCAAATTGAACATAAACAATAAGAAAAATCGTGAAAGGTATTCAACTAAACCGCCATTTTGCTGTAGTCAATGATTTTTCTTTCAACTTTTGACAAAATGTCTTACTCAAGGTACTGAAGGAGTTCCTCAACATATTGAAACTATAAGAATTTCCTTACAGTTAGAGGTAAATCTTCAAGCAATATTGGCTAGTCGTTTCTCAAAAATATACTTCTTTGAGAACAGAGGTTTTCACGTCCAAAGTAATAGCTGATTCTGCTTTTGCCAGACTTGGACCGCGTCATATTTCCGAATTAATTTATTTATATATCTGAAACCAGCATATAAACAATGTTTTCCGACGTTTCGCCCACACTTATAAGGGGCTTTTTCAAGGATGAGACAAAAAACAAAACAAATGTTACTTACCTTGCCGCGACTCCATTCGTTTCGTCTATTTCTCACAAACACACTTTGAAACTTCACTTTTTTAAACTTGTCACAATGAGGCGCAACGAAATAATAATTGGCCCCTGAAATTCCTGGTAAAAGAAAAGTAGGAGGCACTTAATAGGATTATTAGGGATTGTTTTATGGTATTTCCCCGAATTTTTATTAGTAGGTAATGTTAGTGATTTATTTTGTTAACGCGATTTCTGTTGAAATGTGTATGAAGGGTTGCCAGATGGACGAAAGTTTAAAAATTTTGTCTCGGTTGAAATTCTTCGGATTTTTGGCGATTTCAACGGCTTCACGGAATTTTCTAGTGAAATAATATGGAGATTTGCCCACGACTGAGGAGCTGTCGAAGAGGATTTGGTGGCAGGCCCGTTTTCAAACACCGTTTGTGCTCAGATAGACGGGTGTTTATAGATCGACCTGTTTCACCGATGTATACTGCCCCACACGAGCATGGAATGGAATAAACACCCTTGGATGAAATAAGATTTTGTTTTTCCTTTGGAGAAGGTAACATTTGTGAGATTCACGAGGCAAATTGAGTCCAATGGATCCCAGCCCTTCTTGCACGTGTTGGTTTCACGGTTGCCAAATGGTAGCCTGGGCCACTCTGTATACACAAAACCAACACACACTGACAGATATCTCCACGCCCGATCCCATCATCCATCTCAGAAACGTTTAGTCGTGAACTCCCTGGTGCTATATCAATTTCCGAACCCAAATGTTTGAGAAGGGAATTAGCTTGGGTAGAGGGAAGCCTACTAAACAACGGCTACAGTAAACGAGACATTCACAACTCCATTTCTGGTCATCCAAATCCCCTTCCTAAGAAACAATTGTTACCTAGAAAATTACTAGCATATTTGCCATATATCAGCAAGGTCACGGATAGGATTGGGAAGCTTCTCTATAAGAACGAGATCAAAACTTTCTACAAACCACTATCCAATATCTCACAAATGTTACCCTCTCCGAAGGATAAACTCTTTCATCCAAGGGTTTTTATTCCATTCCATGCTCGTGTGGGGCAGTATACATCGGTGAAATAGGTCAATCTATAGACACCCGTCTATGTGAGCACAAACAGTCTTTGAAAACTCTGCTGTAGCTGAACATCATCACGAAACGGGCCACCAAATCCTCTTCAACAGCTACTCGGTCGTGGCCAAATCTTCGTATTATTTCACCAGAAAATTTGTTGTTTTCTCAACCTTGAAAAAGCCCTTTATAGGTGTGGACGAAACGTCGGAAAACTTTGTTTATATGTTGGTTTCAGATATATAAATAAATTAATTCGAAAATAATGAAGCGGTCCAAATCCGGATGCAGAATCAAATATACTTCTTTTGTGAAATTTTCTTAAAAAAATTCAGGAAAATATTTGAATGGCCGGCGCAATGACTTCAGTATATTCCTATTGTTTACTTGACGATTGACTTTTACCGAGTGACAATCATAGATTTCTCAGTTTAATTATATTAATATTTTTAATTTATTAAATAATTTTAAAATGAAAAAAAAATTTATTTAGTCGTATGTTTTTTCGGTCATTTGAAATATTGAACTTTATGTTGATTTTATTAGATAATTTAATAAAAATTAGTAAAATATTAAAATAACAATTGTATCTCCATTATTTTTAAATACATGCATACATGCATAAATTGAAAAAATTATGACGTCACAACAGAAGGAGGGATTTTAAAATTGTGACAATCTGTGTCAAATACGGGGGGAAGGATGCAAAAGTCTTAAAATTCCTGTGACGTAAGGAATCCATATGATTTTCGGCCAATTTTTTTCAAATTAAAGTATGTGATAGCTCTTGAAGACTAGATCAAAAGTGATTATGGGCACAAAGCTCCAGAGCCAATAGTTTAGGATCTACAGCTTTCTAAAGTTGACGTAGTCCAGAATCCTTATGCGAAATGGCTTTCTGTTAATTTTATCAAATTCAAGTCTGTGATAGCTCTTGAAGAGTAAATCAAAAGTGCTCAGGGGCACAAAGCTCCAGAGCCAATAGTTTAGGATCTACAGCCTTCTAAAATTGACGTAGTCTGGAATCCTTATGCGAAATGGCTTTCTGTTAATTTTATCAAATTCAAGTATGTGATAGCTCTTGAAGAGTAGATCAAAAGTGCTCATGGGCACACAACTCCAGAGCCAATAGTTTAGGATCTACAGCCCTCTAAAGTTGAACTGGCCCAGAATCCTTATGGGAAATGGCTTTCTGTTATTTTTTATCAAATTCAAGTCTGTGATAGCTCTTGAAGAGTAGATCAAAAGTGCTCATGGGCACACAACTCCAGAGCCAATAGTTTAGGATCTACAGCCCTCTAAAGTTGAACTGGCCCAGAATCCTAATGGGAAATTGCTTTCTGTTATTTGTTTTCTAATTCAAGTCTGTGATAGCTCTTGAAAAGTAGATCAAAAATGCTCATGGGCACAAAGCTCCAGAGCCAATAGTTTAGAATCTACAGCCCTCTAAAGTTGAACTGGCCCCAGACGTAGTCCAGAATCCTTATGGAAATAGCTTCAACTTTAGAGGGCTGTAGATCTTAAACTATTGGCACTGGAGCTTTGTTCCCATGACCATTTTTAATCTTCTTTTCAAAGTCATTTCCCATAAGGATTCTGCGGGGTTCTTTTTAGATGGCTCCTAAACGTGATTAATTTTTAAAAAACTATATAATTATTATATTTTTTCAAGGACATGTAGCGGTTTGTGGAAATTTTGTTTTTTTTTTTGTATTATTATTATTCCCTTAAACATTGAGTAATCTCCTATATTTTATTTTTTCCAATTTTTTTACTCCTAGTTTCATAGATAAAGTTCTGTTTATTCGTTCTAAATAAATCTATAAGTATCCATGACATGACATTACAAAAATACATGCGATTCTGAACCAAAACCATGAACCTACTGCTATAAAAAATAGTTTAAGGTATCTGGTTAATCACTAAAAATATATCTACATTAATGGGAGAATTTTCATAAATTGCAATGTAATGTTACTGGATTGGCTATAGTCAGTCACTACTTATTTGTTTTAGCTCATTACTTAATTTGTAAACTAGAAAATTGAGATATTTTTTCTCATTACATTCAACTGTATTGTACATTTTTTTCTACATTTTAAATAAGTATCTATCGTTAAACAACAGTCATTAGTAAGGCATTATTATATTTTTAAGATAAAAGATAGTTTTCTAGATGGCTAAATAGACTAAAGTAACCTTCATTTATTTATTAATCGAATTTTTCAGGTAACATTCCCGAAACAGATAACATTGGTTTTACATCTATAATATATAATGGTGTTTACTCAAAAGAAAAAGGCCTCATTATGGAAAAGGACATATCACTTATAACCAACAAAGTAGATAACGAGCTTTCGACTGAGGTATCTGGAGGTAAGCCTTTATCACACCTATCAAAGATGTTTATAAAAATTACTATATTAAATAATTTTTCAATTTTTCCAGATTATAAAGAATATTTCACAGCTAACATAACAGACCATACATTCCTACTGGCCACAAAGGATATTCCTGATGATGTTTTGCGAAATTCATCAGTCATAACGTTGACATTAACTGCCTTGATTACGGCCACAGGTCATAAAACTTCAGCCATTGTTAACATCAAAACCGATTCTAGTAAGTAATGTTACAATCTTATGTACTTGGTCTATATATGTTTATTTTACCGATAGTGTTATTTCAAATTAATGTTAAGCAATCGTGAATATTTACACAACCCCACAGAACAATAAATGAAAATACCTTTGATGAAACAATAATATTCTTATGTGTTTTGTGATACTGAAACTAAATTTGAAGTCGAAAAAGGCCGTACACCCTTCAAGAATTGACCCCCTAGTAATGGTGAAGGTCTATCTATCGATCTATTGGATAGTTTTGAAAAAATTTAAAAATAGTTTTAATCCCTGAAATACTACTGGATGTCACTTTCAGTAAATAAATAAGTTAGTCAAGTACGAGTTGGACTCGCATACTCAGGGTTCCGTACCATCTTCAAGATTTGATACAATGTAGGTGAATCACTATATCTTTTTCTAATATTCCAGTTTCAGACAAGCAGGAAATGAGTGCATTTTCTTATATTTACCCTAATATATTTTAAAGGAAGCGTTTTAAAGTTATAAAATTATACACTTTTATTTCTCACAGTCTTTTTTTATAGGTTTTATGATTCGCTTGATTTGTGTAAAAATATTTATTTAATTTTCTACTTGGCGACAAAATTTTGGTTATATTATACCAACAAATTTTCAGTGACGCACTATATAATCTTTTGTCTTAATTTTAGAAAGATAAATGGCAGAATTTGAGTAATACACTTATTACAAACTTACACTTTATTTAAAAAATTGTGACAATTGTTTCGCGTCCGATGGAGCTTAATGGTAGTACCTTAAGAAATTCAATACTTATAAACTAAATAGAATATAAAAAAGGGAGTTTACAAATGTTTCTTTAATCTTCTAGTTTTGTTAATATTACTAAGAAATTAGGATAAACAATAAAAGAGATATATCAGATTATGGGTTTCTCCAGATGTAATTTACACAAAGACCTACCATTGAATATGAAGGTTCAATTTTTATGGTTCTAGGGTGATTCAGGTAAACCGTAATAGCTAAATGTTTCCTCTTTTTGACATTTATTTGATAAATTATTATATCTAATACTAACTGATTATGTAAATAAATTTAGTAGTGGGGACTTATTAAGATCTATTTGGTCATTGAGTAAATTTTGGGAGTATTTTAAACAATTAATTTCAAAACTCAGTTAATATTAGATATAATAATTTATCAAATAAATGTCAAAATGAGGCAAACATTTAGCTATTACGGTTTACCTGAATCACCCTAGAACCATAAAAATTGAACCTTCATATTCAATGCTAGGTCTTTGTGTAAATTACATCTGGAAAAACCCATAATCTCATATATATCTTTTATTGTTTATCCTAATTTCTTAGTAATATTAACACAACTAGAAGATTAAAGAAACATTTGTAAATTTCCTTTTTTATATTCTATTTAGTTTATAAGTATTGAATTTCTTAAGGTACTTCCATTGTATGATTAAGGTCCATCTGACGCGAAACAATTGTCACAATTTTTTAAATAAAGTGTAAGTTTGTAATAAGTGTATTACTCAAATCATCATGAATTTCAACTGACACCAAGTATCAGCCAACTCAATCCAATAATATTTGTATTTTTATGTTGATTCTTTTCAGTTTATACATTACATTACGGGTGCACTTTATAAAATAAAATTTAATTTCCCCTTAACTTTATAAATTACTGTTAGAATTTGTGTTTTACTTTTCTTAATGGGTCGTATTTTATATATTTTTTTAATAACTTTTAACAAATTATTTAAAATAATGAAAAAATATACTTGTATTCCTCATTCTTTTACTTGATGTTTAATTTTCCTTATTTTTCGTGTAAAGTCCAAGTGAGGACCTTTATTTTCAAAATTTTAGGTAGTGAAATTTCCAATATAAAAGGGGGAATAGTAGATATTTTATACATTTGTTAATATCTTTTAAGCAAACGATTTTTAAAATATGAAAAATTTGTATTTCCCGGAATGAGCCCTTTCATTTAATATATTACATGATGTGTTAAAAAATGAATTTATTATTTTCCATTTAATTCAATAAGTTGAAAATGAATTTTGGGGATTTCTAATTATTTATGCTATAAAATTCAAGTAAGGCCCAATAAAATTTTAGGTCTTATGGTTTCGGAAATAAAGGGAGGAATGGGTATTTTCAAAATATTTCTGTTAATATCTTTTAAGGAATTTGTTTTAAAAATATCAAAAAAATATAATGGTGTTCCTCATGATGAGGCCTTTAATTTAATATATTGCATAATGCGCTAAAAAAATAATTTCTTATTTTCCGTTTAATTCTATAATTTGCCCCCAAAATTAATATTAGTATTTTTTTTTCTCTAAAGTTCAAGTAAGGCCAAATAAGCCAAATGTTTTTATGATCTTAGGTCTCATAGTTACGGAGATAAGGGGGGAATGGATATTTTTTTAAATATTTTTATTAATATATTTTATTTTAATTATTTTCAAAACTTGAAAAAAATGTATTTGTATTCCTCATAATGAGCTCTTTATTTTGATATGTTACATGATACCATAGAAAAAATTTATTTTAACTTTATATTTTTCCTTTAATTCTGTCATTTGCTCCCCAAAATTAATGTTAGGGGTTCTTCTATATTTTTCCTTTAAAGTTCAGGTGGGGACCTATATCCCTAATTTTTTTAATTTTTTCCCGAATTTTAAGCCTTATAGTTTCGGAGATAAGTGGGTTGGATATGTGAATTTTTTGATATTTTTATTAATATCTTTCAAACAATTTATTTTAAAAATATGACAAAAATATTTTTTCATTCGTCATAATGAGTCCTTTGATTTGATATACTGCATGATGCGTTAGAAACAATTTTAATTTTATATTGTGCATTTAATTCTGTAATTTGCCCTCCAAAATTAATATTAGAGGTTTCTTCTTATTTTTCCGGTAAAATTCAGGTAAGGCCCTATATCTCTAATTTTTTCAAAATTTTACGTCTTACAATTTTTGAGATAAGGGGAATTGTGTAGATTTTTGTATAGTTTTATTAATATCTTTTAAACTAAATATTTTTAAAATATGAAAAAAATATATTCATGTTCCTCAGAAGGACCCCCTTCATTCCATATATTAGATGTGTTTGAAAAATTAGAATTTTTTTCTGTTCATAAAATGTTATAATTAGCCCTAATATTAAAACTATCCATTTCTCCTTATTTCTTCCTGTAAAGTTCGGGTAATGTTCTATATTCCCTATTTCTTTCAAAATTTTAAACTCACTAGTGTGGGAATGGTTGATTTTTTCCCAAGAATTGTTTAAAAAAGTTCGAAAGCAAAAAAAATTGCCAAACAAGGAGACCTACTTGCATGACAAGTAGAGCCTCCAAGTTTCACGGTTCATCACCTGTTACTACAGATTTTTTCAAGCTATATATGTCTGGGGGTGGTATTCAAGAAAGTTCAGTGTTTACCTAATGTTTCAGAAAAAAACAAAGCATAATTTATTTAATTAATGGATATTTTCTTGAATAAATTTGTCCCTCATTTCATTTTTTTGTTTAGTTGTATTTGTATTTAATACTTGATGACACATGGGTGTCCCTGGAAATTGTATTTTTAACCGAATAAAATCTGGAGCTAACCAAGAAGTTTGGAAACCGCTGAAAATATTGGAGCCAATAAGTTTTTTGATAAATAAATAAAAACTAGCCCATCCAATTGTTTTGAACATGTCATTGTCGGTATACGTACATAATAAAGTGTTTTGTTCAAAGGCTAAGAAAATCTCCAAATATAATTTGATTTTTTATCATTCTTTTGTACATAAATAAACTTGTCACTGTTTATTATTTTCAGATGTACAGAAATCTCTTGAATTTGACAAAGACATTTACAATGGCGAATATTTTGCAAATAATGATACCTTGAGTATAACAGACATCATAACTTTAAAAAGTTCCTACGACAAGATTTCGGTGACAATCGATGGAGGCAAGTATTGACAAACATAGATTAATTAAGAAAACAATTTCAAACACATCAAATTTTAACATAATACCACTGCATAGAAATTGCATACATCAGTGATCCTAAACTCTCCTTTATATAGTAAATATTTAAATATTCCTTCTTAGTACTTTTTTGATCATTTTTTATTTGATGATTGTTTCTGTCTTTACTTCAAGAAAATTAATTTTAATTTGATTAAAACAACACCATTTTCACTTTTATATTTCTGAAACTGACAATATTGTTTCGCTGTTAAACTTTGTATTCTGACGAGCAAGAAATTTGGCGAAACAAAATTTTCAGTTTCATAAATATCAAAGTAAAAATTAGCAAAGTATTTTGTTTCAAACATTCTTTTCAAAAAACATTTTATTTATTGCATCGCATTGTTACTGATAATACTAAATATATGTATATTAAATTAAGGAAAACGTTTTTGTAGCAATTCATAAAAACTGTTATCAGTCACAATTTTAATGGACATTACCTGAGCTTAATTGGTTTCTATACACCAAGATCACTCAAAAAAATATATGATTAAAAATGATAAAAAAATGTTCTAAATAAAAAAACTTTCATGTTATTTTATCAAAAATGCTTAGTTCTCAAGTCATAGTTAGAAAACTAACTAACAACAAACAAACTCCGTTTTCCAAAATGTCCCACTAATTAACACAACTCACGGATTTTATCTTCTTTATAGAATCTACAGTAATGAAACAATAAAGTTTATTTTTAAAACCCTGTCAACAACCATTTTTAATTGACATAAAGCAAAAATAATTTAGATAAATATTTTGTAAACGCATCGTATTAAAAAGTACGGTAGTCCGATCGGGTTATACTAATCATATTTTGAAAGTTCATATAACACACTTCAGTTTGTCAAACTTAGATTTTGGTTATAATATCGGGAAATGTATAGGTAGGGAGCTGCTAAGCCCAAAGCTGCTGTTAATATCCAATCACTTATTCCCTTATATTACATAATTAATAGTTAGAACGTATAAAGCTTAGCTAAAGTTGCAGAACAAGTTATTGATACAGTTTTACAGATATAGGAAAACACTTCAACATCAGCATTGTTAAAAAAGAAGTGAAAATTGATCTGCTCTCTCCATTGCGCCTTAATGAGCTGGAGGGAACAAATTTGGTGCTGAAAATTATCGCTAAAGTAGACGGAACGAGTGACACGGCTTCTGCACTTTTGGATCTAAGACTGGTCAACAGTAAGTATAATATATATTCCTGAAAGGACAATTTTTTTCATGAAAAAATCTTCTTGCAGTGCCGTTTGTAAAATTCACTAAAAATTTGTATAAAGGAAACCTTAATTTAACAGATGTGGCCAAACCTGGTCTGTCTTTGGAAAGTAAAATTGAACTAGATATATCGTCATCTAACGAAAACGTACAGTTGTCCATTTTGACTGGTGATTAGCAATTGATTTACATTATATTTCGTATTTTACGGACATATAATTTAATTTTGTAGGTATGGATGCGTACTTCAACATCAGCTATGAAAACGAAACAGTTAAAATTGAAACTGTCGAGTCTGCAGATTTTAGCAAATTAGAGAACTTCGCAAATATTCCCTTAGAACTGAAAGCAACATTAGCACATCGAATATTAGAAGCATTTGCTGTGTTAAATCTTAATGTCCAAGGTGAGTTCATGTAAAAATCTGTTATAACATTCTTTTGTGGTAAAAGAGTGGGCCAATAGCTAACTTTGAGAATGTAGGGAAAATGATGAGTTTTAGTTGTCAAACATGGATAAATTTGTGTACCAACAAATAATAAATGTCAGATATAAATCTTTAATTATCTAAAGAAAACATGTAAGTTTTAAATTGTTTCTTTTTTGAAATCCACATAGACGATATTCTGCTTCTCATTCAAGACAGCTGATACCTGTTTCTATGATTCAACTGGCTGTAATTTGCTTTTTCTCATGATCACTTCCCAAGAATTCGCGATATGTCCTATCAAATCTTTCAAGAAATTTTAACCCAATACCTAGTGCTTAACTATGAGAAATGGGATAAAATGATAGGAAAAACTAACGTAAACTAATCGACTTGATATAAAAGTAAGTTCTCAAGACTTCTTAAACTTCAATGTGATGTGTCTACTCGTTGAAAGAAATCATACGGAATTCTTTTTTAATATTTATATTTTAATGTTTTTGTTTACACTTCGAATTCAGTTCAATTCATGCATTTATTTAAAATCACTATAATTTATTTCCTCTACTTTAATTTATATTCTCACACTATATACAATTTATCTTGAACCCCTGTTTGTTTACTAAACGACTATCTAATACTCTCCGTATTTATATATTTCTTCTCGGAATTCTCTAGAAGGTTTCTCGATCTTTCGATGAGATTCGATGAATTTCCATAGTGCCAGCCGCCGACCTCGGGTAGCAGACCAACAATATTTCAGATTCCACGAAATATTGAATGAATTCCAGTCAAAATATTTACAAAAATATTCTTGAGAAAATGTTCTGCGTGGTATTAATAATGAAGAGTGAAATCGGTAGATGTCAAAACTAAAGTACATTTATTTTAAGTAATATCGAAAATTGTTATGATAAATCTTTTTTGATATTTTGCACTTTAATTTTATTTCAAAATAAAATTACTTATGTTTCTATAGCAACATTAATATCTTTTGTTTATTGAAAACCTGATCATTTTCTTATTTGTTAACAATTCAAAATTTTATTTTAGTAAAACATAATTATTTAATATTAAAATAAGGAAATAAAAGCAACTAGTTTTTAAGTTGTATAAATAACACATTAGTCAAACTTATTCTTCATTAAAATAACTGCATGATATCTATATCTATCTATATCTTTTTTGATACAAAATATTACAACTCAAACCTGCTACACAACTTGTGAGAAATTTTGTTTTAGTATTTTCACAACGATATTCCCCTAAATAATGGGACAATCGCTAGCTAATTGAGTACGGTATTTATCAGAATCATATATTCAATTATCCCCTATATCACACAGTCGTCAGTTCTATGAATTTTCCTCGTTTCTAGGGATTCTTGAAACGTAAAGCGAAAAGAAGTTTTTTGTTCAATAAATTGATCAATTTGAGAAAAAAATTATTTGAATGATATACGGAAACACAACAGAAATCAAATGAAAGTAGACACTCAAATTTCAAAGCTGGCATTTCTTGGTATCGTGTGTAGAGCCATCTGTGACCAGTAGAATTATCATGGCATCAATCTTTAGTCAATAGATGGCGCTGCGTCGCATGTGTACCATTCAAGGTCATTACCAGTCTGTTGGTACTTTTTTTTCATCATTAAACTACATTGTCAGAGATAATTTTAGCAAATGGTGTGTACAAAAAAATTACTTAATTTATTTTTCTTTATAGCAGTTTGAGTTTTTCAAAAACGAGAACAATATATATATATATATATATATGGTCTGCCTTTATGATTTTTCATTGTTGTGTTGAAGTCAAGTTACCTTTCTTCTTCTCTTTATCTTTTAACAACTCCTCATCGCCAGATGGCGTAAGGTATTAGAGTTATATTTTAAAACTTGTCCAAATTTAAAGCACTATTTACCATTTCAATAATATTTGTGTATCTAAGATACTAACTCAGATTTAATTCTTACGATATGTTCTATTTTATTAAATTTTTTGAAGAAATAATTGGTGCACGTGTTATGGTGGCGCCATCGGTGGTTGTTAAATAAAATCCTCGTTAATGTTTCAGCCTTCCATACGAGTCGGTCTACCTTGATATCTTACACCGTGGTTTGAAATTATTGGTAAATAGTATGCGTATTTTTTCAGAATTTAATAAAAAATAGATAGATGTGTAAATCCCAAAGAAGAGTATTGTAAAATGGAAATCCTATGGAGTATATGGAATAAAAAAAGGAAGAGTTGACTAACAAATTAAAATTTTGAAATAATATTTGTTCAAAATTGTTAAATACACATAGGTGTATTTATTTATTATTATTATTATTAAATCATAAAAATAGTTCTTTCCAAGATGATAATTGTGGCATCTTTCTTAATGTTGATGCACTTATTGGGAATAACAAATAAAATATTTAAAGTGCTAATATATTTCTAAACGTTTCGGGTCCTGTTATCAATGACAATAAAGAAATTATATGAAAAAAGCCCAATTGTGAAATTTAAATTAAATTTTAAATTTTTCAATTGTGCTTGTGAAATCATAGAGATATAATAGTAGCACTATGTAGAAAATAAGTTTCTTTCTTTTACATCACTATGGTGGAATGTCTAGCGCTTTTTTGGTTAATAATTAAATAAAAGTTTGGTTGGTGATCCTGGTGTTGTTGACGATGGTGTTGATCTTCATTTTCGTTTCTTAATTGTTTTATTTTTTTATTCATAACAATTCTAATATTTCTGGTACTATTTTTTTGCTAAGCATTCCCCATTATCAAAACGTCTTTAATAGGTCAACTTGTCACAAAAAATTGTAAAATAAATAAATATAAAAAAAACTCAACTTGAAAAACAAAAAAAACTAAATAAAAAAAAACACTAAATACTTATTTTAAAGTTGGGGCCAAGTTAAAAAAATAAATTAGTTCTTAATTAAATACTAAATAAAAAATTATAATATTGCAAACAATATTATATCTTGCTTTGCCAATAACAATATAAGACAAACAACGACGAAGAAACGGAAAGTAAACTAGTGTTCTGGGAACAAAATTATTAAAAAAGATCTTTGAAGGTGCCAGGGAGAGTCTAGGAGAAGATCAAAAAACGAAGCTGAGGCGTTATACAAAAAATAATTATTGTTCAGGAGGTGAGAATGCAAAGAGCTAGATGTAAAGGACACGCGTTGAAGAATGTCCAGCAAATGACAGGACAAGGACTAATGTTGGGAGAGGTGAGGACGAATAGAGAAGAAGAGGAACATGTAGGAAAAAATGGCCGTAGAAAGTGGTGAAGAATCTGGAGGTAGTGACAATTATGGACTGGAAGTCGCAGGCATTGTTACCGAAAAAAGTAGAAAAAACAAGAGTGAAAGATCTCAGAGTCAATTACCCTAATAGCTAATTTTTTATTTCTCATCACCTACATCATTTGTTATTACTGTTAATTTTTTTGTTATTAGATGTTATTGGGATTTTTGATCTAGCGATTCCATAGAAATGAATCTGCAAAGATTTGAGGTAATTAACTAGATTTTTGTATTTTGTTTTAGGTACAAATGTTCAAAACGATACACTGTTTTTCAACAACGTCTTGTACACCGGTACTTATGAAGTAAAAGACGGTCATCACAGTTTTTCTTTCGAGAGCGAAGTAAATGTTATTACAAACAAAATGTTTGGTGAATTAGACTTTCGATTGAGTGGAGGTAAGTTTTTCCCTTTTCCCTTAATGAAGATTACTATATAGTTTTTTTTTTCAGAGTATAAAGAGTATTTCAAATTATCATTAGAGAACGAAAAGGTTACATTAAAACTAACAAAACCAGTCCCTGAAGAGGTGGTTCACAAAGTTTCGACTCTAACCTTTATCCTTGATGCAATCGTCAAAAAGACTAATCAGCAAGCTTCTGCAGTCATCAACATCAAGACTAGTAAGTATCAAAAAACCGAATAAACTAGTTATGCACAAACGACTCCACCGTATTGAAAATGTTGAAAATTGAAAGCTGTGTTCAGTGATTACTCGAAACTGGCACAATGAATTTGGATTGTTTAGACTGGATTCTGTTAACCCTTTGAGACCCAATTTTTTATATCTGCTTAAAAAAATTTTGTATAACAAGTATGACATTGTAGTGACTACTGTTCATTATTAGTAGGTTATAATGAACACATCATAAATAAAATAAATAATAGTGGGATTCATACGCCCCAATGGAATTGTTGACCGGGAGATATTTGATATTTGTCCCAGAGGGGTGATAAAAACATTAAGTCAACATCAAAAAATGCTTTTATTTAGATATAAAAATTCAAAAAACAAAGATTCTAGATAAAATACATAGCTTTTGCCAAATGAGGATGTATGATACAGGGTAGAACAATATTTGCACAATTCTATATCGCACATTTGACATATAGTTGTCGTTCTTCTTTCTTTAACCATTCCTGAACAGCATGAACACCGCCGCCATTTTTGGGGTCTTAATTACCATATGTTCACCTACATTTTTCAACATCTTCCCCTTCTTCGAAGGTCTTCCACAACTTTTGCGTCGCAATTTTACAGCAGTTTATCCCTTTCCTTTTGCACTTAAATCTTCTGCTAATGAAAATAAAAAGTCTGATGACCATAACACGTTTTCCGGATATAGTGCAGCTTCTACATCATCTTAAATATCTTCAAATCTCTGTTCTTCTACGCTTTGGACACTTTCAACAGCTGATACAACTGATCTGTTGTGAAACTCCTGAGTCTGATTCTGTTATTTCTTCTGAAGATATTTCGTCCAAGTTGTCAGCCAATTCTTGCAGTTCATCAGGGGACAAATGTTTTCTTGCTTCGAAAAAATACCAGTGGGATGTTATTCAATCATTCAAAAATCCCTTTGGGACATATAATCCATCATTCTAAAATATGAGTTTATAACAAATCGAATTGCTAAACAAAAAACGTTCCTTGATACATGAAAATATACTTAGTTTTATTGCAAAATGTTTAAAAATTACTTTGTAATGTCGTACACTTGCTGTATAGTGTCTGTTTATGAGTACCTGGCTGCTCAGAGCGTTGGCACCTTTATCAAAAAAGCTGCTGTATAACACGTTTTCTTCAAAAAATCCACTACAGCCTATTTCCATTATAAAACGGGACACATAAGTCACAGTAAGGCAACTTCAATTAGTCGCTGGGTTCTAGGTCTCTCATTGGGACCGAAAGGATTAAAGAGATCCCTCCATATTTCTCATTCCATTTTTCAGAAAAGCGGGAAAAACTTTTCAACCGATGTTCATATATAGTAACCTTTGGCGGGGACAATAGTTTTAAAAAACGGGAAACTTTTTTATGGGGCCGTTCACGTATTACGTAACGAGATTTATTACAATTGTTCGCCCCACCCTACCCCTTGTCAACAAAAGTAAGCAAAGCTCTTATTGTCTCTTCACTAGAACTAGTGATCGCCCAGTGGTCAAATTTTAAAGATTATTGGGGTTCTTTTGTCAAAAATATATTTTTATAAGAAAAAATTGAGGAGAATCAAAGAAGTAGGTGTAATGACCGAAATTGTTCACTTCACATGGACAAATCTATTAAAATAAAAATAACATCCCTTTATGCTATCAAAGATAGTCTTAGCCTGTGACTGTCAACCAATCTAACAGCATCTAAGGCTCCCTCCATATATAATTACTTAATGTTTTGACCGTCATGGCCAGCTATGTAAGATTTCGAAGGAACAATTTGTTGAACAGAAATACATTTTGTTCTAGACTAGATGTGTAGATACCTAAGCATACCAAACCAGTATATGCATTGATTTTCTGTATATTTTAAATAATACACATCTTAAAATGTCAATAAGATGTTTATTTTACTTAAAATTTTTGCAATTAAAACCAGGATCTTGCAGGAATGTGCTCATGCAATGTAAAATAAATTATTTATGAGATTCGGCCTTTAAATATAATATTTAAATTAAATATCTTGTTATAATTTCCTACATAAAAAAATGCAATCCCATATAAAAATATTAACATTATATTATGTACTAAATTAATATTACATAAAATATTCTTTATCATTAGTTAATATATATTCTGGGATATGGAACTGAAAATTTTTAATAGCCCTTAAATTAAGTAATAAAACGAGTTATAATCTTTATTCTAATATTTCACAGTTAACGATTTCAACACAATGCAAGAAACCAACCGAAAACTTAGAATAAGTATTACAAGATAACCACAAAACATAAGAACATATTAATAAACCACATATCTTACGATTCATTAATTTTAATGAAACACGTAATAAGCAAGAACTATTTCTGTTTTATAGGAAAAATATAAAGAAATACAATGCACCTGCTGGTAATTAATGTATAATACCTATTTTTGTTGGAAACTTTCTCAGTGAATGAAACACAAATTTTGAACTTTACTCATTGAATTAAAAACTTACCTTTACCACCATACTATAATAAGTGAAAATGACGACGTTTCGGCAGAGTCACATCCGCCCTCTTCAGGTCGGTTCGCATAATTCTCGTAGCCTTGTGCTTTCGCTTATAGTTTCTCGAATACTTAGTATTATGCGAACCGACCTGAAGAGGGCAGATGTGACTCTGCCGAAACGTCGTCATTTTACCATCGATCCCGGCAAGGATCAGTTATCAACTACGCGGATGAATTCCCGGAAACCACCTAAAACATATATATATATATATATATATATATATATATTAAGAAAATCCAAATTAAAAGTATAGTAAAAAAATTATAAAATATTAATAGCAATAAATTGATCAAATAACTTAATCCTGATTTTAGTTGACAAATTATAGTCACAAAGCAATGAAAATGGCAAACTTGTGAAAATCCCATTAACGATAATTATTAAGTAATATAAACTTATAAAAATTTTCCTAGATTCTATTGCAATAGCAATAGGGGCGGTTCAGAATTTGTTACTTATTCAATTAATTTAGTTTAGTCTTTCACATTGAAGTCAGCCTAGCTTATGATTTTCTCTCCAAGCAATCTAGCGGCACTGCGACTACTATTTGTTGGGCATTGACAGTATGGACGTAAATAATGATTTTTTTATTATATTTTATTTATGAATGACCCAATATTATAAATTAATTAAAGCATTTTGCACTGAAGGTCGTCAGTAGCTATTAAACAAAATTTAAAAAAATCGGCTAAGGGACAGAGGAGAAAATGGTACCGAACTGTTTTGTCTGCCTATTTATATATAATTTTGCAAATCACTGCAATTAGCAGTTTCCTCTGATTGCTTACGATTTATATTATTGTTGTAAAGATTGCTACATCAATTAAATTGTTCTGGAAACTTTATCTACTACGTTTGGTCTATGGTGAGCTACAGTTTGGTAGGTTATTATCCTGCAGTTCCAATGCAGCTTCTAGTTGTTAATTTTTAAAACAGATTGAGCTCTGCATATATTGTAGGGTGTTCTTGCAGACTTTCAACTTCAATGCTAATTCCTAGTGAAGTATTTTTGCAATCGCATCATGTGATTATGAGTGCTCAACTCCAGCAAATAGCTGACTTCTTTAAAATGTTGGATTGTTTCTGATGTTTGGCAAACATATATGCATCTGTCATTTACAGAAGCATTTTTTATGATGGTAGATGAGTGATAAGGCGGGGGACACAATAACAGGCTTTTTTTCAATGATAGTATATTTTAGAATTGTTTGGGACAAATTTGTCTATCAGTACCGATAACAACGTCCAATACTTGATAAAAATGTACCTAGCTGAATAGTTTCAGGTCTTGTTATCCCGGTATTTTACGGAGTAGCTTCTCTTACATCTTGGTTTCTCATTTTCTTAGATGCGCTTCTGTTTTAGCTTATTTATACCGGATTATGTTTGTTATTTGCCTGATATCATATTCTCATATTTGGATATTTCTTTTTGTTGTCTAGCTATTCTCTTGTCGTCTTGCCAAATGTGCTGACAATAGTCACTTCAAGCTTTTTGTGCTATGGATAATAATTTTACATTTTTTACTTTATCTTTCTCCTTGTTGTTCTAATAACACATTTTGTCAGAGACCTTTGCATAACTTAATGTTCGCGCGTAATTTCGGTTTTCTACATACAGGTTTCCCAAACGTATGTCAGTACTGGTTGAATACACTCATCAGACATTGTTTTCCTGTAAACGACTGTCATTCTAGATTTGAAGTTAAATCTGCCTATTTATGATAAAAGCGAACCTGACATATATGCTGAGGACCCAGTTGTACATATTCTTCTACTACCTTCTAAGTGTATTATTTGTTGAGACATCTTTAAAGTCTACTAGTTCGTTGTACATGATGTATTTATTCGTGATATTTATTTTTAAGCCCATTTCGCTGCTTGCTGAATTTAATTAATGAATGTATAATTTCTGACAATTAACACAATGTCATCAGTTATTAGCAAATCCTATATGAGTAAGATTTTCTTCATTCATGCTAATTTATTAGAATTAGTTATTTGTCAAATGTCAATCTTCTAACTTGCTCTATAGTGGAAAACCCATTTTTTCCTCGAGCTTTAAGAATAGTAACGTGAAGAAGATGAAGTTGTTAACAAAAAATACAAAAAACCCTTTAATTTTTGCTGAAAGTCACCCTTTAAAATTTTTATAATTAGTACAGCAACATTTTTAATTGTTGCATACAATATAGTAAACCATATATAGATCATATACTGGTAGTATGCAATTCCAAATAGTGAATTTGTGAAGTAATGAAAACTTTCTTGTTTTTCAGTTGAACAACATCCAGAACCTCATCCTGATAACGGCGATGAATTTGATAAAACGCCTTACATTGTAGCCATAAGCTTGCTGGCTGTGGCTCTGGTAGTTCTCACCGGAGGAGCCATAGCATTTTATTATTTCAAAATAAGGTACGCTGTTTCGTAAAGTTTTTTCGTAGAAAAAATTGAAGAAATTTTTCAATCGCATTTGAACTATAGAAATGCGAATGGGGAAGTTTTAGCTTATGTAATAATTAATATAGGCATTTAATTTTAAAAATAAATAAAAAAATATCTTAAATTTGTCAGTTTTTTTTATTAATATTTGCAGTGGTCTTCGGATTTATTTCGAATAAGACGACTGACCAGTTTATACATTAAGATTTTTTAAATAAATTAAAATTAATCTCGTTGGTAATGAATGTACATTTTATACAACACACAATACACTAATTGGAATCTACACGCACTACACAAAAACACAATTCCCATCAATGTACACTATAACACAAGTATGTAAGACATAGATTTTAGTACATAAACATAGTATTAATCAACTTTTGGACCACTTTCTAATAATAACAAACTTAACGCTAATAAAATAACCATTATCTTCTTGGAGGACAGTATTGATATTTATAGCATCAAAATACTATTCCAGAAATACAAAAATAATAAAAAACATATTTTTTGTGTTTCTAGTAAGTATAATTTAAATTTTGTAAATATAATATTTAAAATATTGATATTGTGTTGTGAAGCTTCCCCCTTGGAAGATTTTTATAGGTTAGGCAGTTCAAAAATTAAGAAAATATTATGTCAATTTGCAGGTATAATCATCTGTATCAAATGAATTGACTGAATTAAAACATCAATAATTTATTGTATTTTTTATGAAATATATGTCATAGTTTAATTTATTAAAATATTCTTACTTTTAAGTGGTATTTTCTTCGACCCTTTTCTTCCAAAATTTTGAATTACAAATTTTTCGAATTGTCAGTTTAAAACACTTAAAAAACGACAGTGCAAAGGTGAAGTATTTTGAACATTTTATTCATAATTTGGTAATAAAAAATCTGGTAGACATGCCAAGAGCTCTAAAGAGCTCTAAAGCTGTATTTTAAAACATTATTAACTGAACATTGTTTACTGAAAAAAACTTGAAAGTATGATGTACTAATTGAACAAGTAGCTGAGTGGACAGCTGTGACAGTGTTTTTAATTTTAAATATGATTCCAAAAGTATGCAACTTTGACACATAGTCCCGCTTATACAAAGTTTTCAATAAGTCTAACGAAGTAAGTACTTCGTTGATCAACAAGTTCACCAGACCTGTCACCACTCAATTTTATAAAATAGTAGCCTTGTGAGTGCACAAAACTGGCTGAAGAATTTAGTCAGATTACACATTTCACTTATCATAGTAATGATTTTGCAATTACTGATTTATTCTACTGCAGTGAATGAAAATAAAGATATTATTGATACTGAACCTATATACAGGCAATCTTAGGAGTCTACTCTTCAAAATCTTTGTATTAACAAAACCTTTTAGAAAAAAATTGATTATTTAGTAAAATATTTTATTTGTTAAAGCCAAAAATGATCGTTTTTAATATTCATTATAACATGTCAAAAACAGACAAACACAACGTTGATTTGTAATTTTCTTTCAAAATTTTCCTTCATTTGCAGGAGGAAGGATTACACCGAAGTAGAGGAAGACTTATGGAGGGTGAAATTTGACAGGTCTGCAAAGAATCCATCAGAAAGGTATTTATTGTGTTTGATATTTTATTACCCTTTTTATTTTTGGATTGTTTTTACGTGGTTTTGTGATAATCTCTATGAAAAATCTGACCCTATCTAGTAAAGACAGCTTTCATTGACAGCAACTTGTACTTTCGCAAATTCCAAGAAGTACAGAAATTAGAATTTGACATTTCAATTTGGTCTTAAAAATATACGATTAGGCAATATGTCCGTCCAAGTTGGACGCCAATTTAATAAGTTATTGTATCCTCAAAATAAGTGTAGAAGGTCATTGATTGAAGCTCACTAGTACCACTATTGACCTTGAACTCTAGGCCGTTGGTTCATTTTTTGATTGGTGACGGTCTGATTGGGACTGCAAAATGTTTAATTTCGTTCATGTATGTCTAGTATATATAAAATTGTATAAATATGAAATTTGTTCTTATAAAAAACATCATTAATTGGTTTAAATTGAATCTTGAAACCAAAAATTCCAAAGTTTCGGGGGAAGAGGGTTGGGGAGTTGAACCCCCAGACCAGATGTTGTGACGGTTTGGAGATTGCAGCGTGACCGACGATTCAGATTCGAGTAAAGCTCTGCATTGACTGCGCCTCTAACTTAAAAAATATTTCTTCTGACTAATGCGTCTCGAAACATAAGAAACAGAATGTGATATGAGTGAGTGAAATATGCGAATAGACCTTCAAATTTGCAAAATAATAACTACAGAGAATTAAAACAGTTACCGAAATATTATCAAAAACGTATTTAAAGTTATTCTGATATATTTTCAGGAAGGGATCAACACTAGAAGGACGCCGACCCACTGGCTTCGTCTTCAACAGTCCACCACCAGAAGAAGAAACGACTGACGGAGATACTTCGAAACAAAACACAACTGAACGAAGAAAATCAGTGTTGTTCGATACTAAAGTAGAGAAAATGAATGTAGACAAATCCGAAGAAAATGATAAGGATTAAGAAGATATTTAAAATAAATCTTAGTCGTACTAGAAAAAAAAATTACTCCTATTACGAATATTGTGATAGTAAAGATATTTATTGTAGTATATATGATATTGTTGGATATTTACTAGATGTTAAGGTTTATCTATCTGAATGTTTATAGTACCCATAAGTTTGGCAGATAGTAACAAATAAAGAAATAATACAATTTTAGTACATTATGAATAAAAATGTTCAATACAGAATTTCTAAACTTTAATCTAAATTTGGCTTGTTAACCAAATAGAGCTGTGCGATGTATGGTTTGTCATCCTAGAGTTAGACCCTATACAACTAAGTTCAGTAAGTTATAGGCTACAGAAGTTGTAAATAAATGTCCAAATCAAAGCAACAATTTAGCTACATATTTCTCACAGGCTGATTACAGCGTTAAACTACTGTTTGTTTTAGATTTGAATTATTGAATATGTTGTAAAAAAATATACATTATTTCCCTGATTTTTCCTCGATATATTTGTTGCCCTTCTTGTAGATGGGTCTAAAAAATTCGTTTTCGATAATTTGTAAAACATACGAGTAAAATTTTAACGAGTTTGTCGAATTTATTAACATCTGCAGCAGTTTTGAAACCTCAACAGTTTTGGTTTAAGTAATTCTTGAAGATAACAGCTTCGATGTTGAAAACGACTTGAGTACAAAAAATACAGGTTTGGTGTTAAGGTACAAAATGTGTTATACTTCAACGACATTCTCGAAATTTATTACCTTTTTGACTTTTTGGATGTTTATGACATTTTGAGATTTTGAAAATTTTTGAAATTTTCACATTTTGCACATTTTTGACATTTTTGAGGTTTTTGACATGTTGAGATATTTGAGATTTTTGACACATAACCTTTTTGACATTTGACATTTTTTATATTTGACACATATATTATTTGTCATTTTTGACATTTTATATTTTGACAATTGAAGTTTTTTACATTTGATATTTTTTGACAGTCATTTTTAACATTTGACATTTTTAATTTTGACATTTAACATTTTCCACATCAGTCAAATGTGACATCTGGCATTTTTGACACTTGAAATTTTGACACTTGACATTTAACATTTTTGACATTTGATATTCTTGACATTTGACGTTTGACATTTTTGACATTTGACAGTTGATATTTTTGGCATTTGACATTTTTGACATTTGACATTTTTGACATTTGACATTTTTGACATTTGACATTTTTGACATTTGACAATTGACATTTTTGTCATTTGACATTTTTGACATTTGACATTTCTGACATTTGACATTTTATACATTTGACATTTTTGACATTTGACGTTTTTGAGATTTGACATTTTTGAGAATTAACATTTGACATTTGATGTTTTTGACATTTATGACATTTTGACATTTTTAACGTTTGACATTTGATATTTTTGACATTTGACATTTTTAATTTTTAACATTTGACATTTTTAACGTTTGACATTTGATATTTGTGACACATTTTATATGTTAGACAATTTTAGCATACCTGACATTTTTAACATTTAAGAAATTTTTATCATATTTTACATGTCTGGCATTTTTGACAAATTTTGACATTTCTGACATATTTATACCTTATCACATATTAATATAGTCAAGTAGTCTATTTACCAATTCTGAGTGTCACCCGATCGATTTCAGATATTGTTCCCCCACACCACATATCAATTAGGTAATTAAAAATTCAAAAGTTAAATTTCACATATATTATTTCACTGACTGGGGTACACAAGAAATTCGATGGGTCACAAAGAGGGTTTTGATGGAGTAAAAATAGCCATGTTTCGTGATGTTAAAGTGTCGATATTCATTTTTCAGCCTGTTTATTGGGATTTTCTTTCCCCACTTCAATAAAATCTGGTGTGAAAACATTTCAACTTCAAGTATGTACTCTCTGTCTTTCACTACATGTATTAGTTATTTGACTAGTATTGAAGGCTCTGGGGTTTTTGAAAGCCAGACCAGAAACAACAGTGCATACTAGAGTTTGAAAATTAACAATTAATGTTCAGAAATTATTTTGGTCAGCGATTCTACAACTAACTTTACCTTCAAAATCATGTGCAAATAATAAAAATAATTACGTTAATTTTAAAGTCAAGGACATGGCACTTATAATTTCCTACTGGTTTTAATTTTAGCACAAAATACAGTTTCTCTTAATAACATTTGAGATGACCTTCATATGACTTTGAGGCCAAGAACATAGCCAAGGTCACAACTACATGGTCCCTTTGAAAAGTAATGATTTTGTTTTTGTACCCCAACGTTTTTCTCTGGAATAAGTCATTTTAGAGGTATTTGGTGTGACATTGAATTAATAACCTTCTCCTTTTTGGAAATCAGTTAAAATAGCGGTAGGAGCGAGTGAATTTAGATTTAGTAGATTGTCATTGAGATGCCCTTGAATTTAGTTTTAAAGTCAAGGCCGTGTCACTTAAAATTTCCTGTCTGATTTAATCCCAGCATAAAAACCGAATTCTTGAAGTAAAACTTGATAAGACTTTCTCATGACATTGACCCGTTTGAAAACCTATGACTTCGTTCTTCAACTTTTTTTTCTGGAGCAAGCCCTTTTAGAGTTCAGCTATAGCAATTACTTAATTTTGTTAGACAGAATTTTCAGTTTGTAGCACTGTTGTTCTTCCTTTTTAACTTTCAAAGACAATGTTTCAAACTGACCCACCTTATATAAAGTAATGTGTAATTTTTCAAAATAACTAATTTAACAACCATTAATTATAATTGAACCAACTGTAGAATTTATTATTTCCCTGAATCCAGTTAATTCCTGTTTTAAATATTAACTGCGTTGCTATGCCGTAACACATGCCAGCTGACATATTTCTATGTGTAAACACAAGTTCCAAAATGATTGCTTTCTTGAACTCGATCTAGTTAACACGAAAATCTCAGACGAGCAATTAAATCGCATTTGAAGTCAATTGTTTATACGACACAACCTTCATACAGGTTATATATAGAACAAAGATGTTTTGTATACGAGGACGAGTGAAAAAATATAACAAAATGTGCGAATTTCAAAATAAGTAAAACGTTCTTCTAGTTTATTATTAATTTCGAAAAAGTCTTAGTTAATACTTTCTTCTTCAACTTCTTCACTTCAGTCACTCAGCCAACTTTTTGCAAAATTATTTGGTTCGATTGTAAAACTTTTGCTTAACCAAATATCTACAAGATGTGAGAGCTTCAGTAAATATAGATATCAAAAATTAAAGAGCTGGATTGATAAAAACTGAAGCAAAAAGAAAATGGAGAAACCTAGAATACTCAGAAAGTATCGTAGACAACGGTAAGCGGAGCACTAAAAAACACATAAGCAGCAGACATTAATGAGCTACACTAATAAAACAATAACAGAAGCTGTAATAAAATCAACAAACGAGCATTACTCAACACAAGAGAAAACTTTTACAACAGAACATTAAGAGAGACACCGCAAAAAACCCAGAACTACAAGAAATAAGTGCTATAAACAAAGAGATCTCCAAAATATTCGGAAAAACGTAAGACAATAAAATAAAGATCTATAAATCAAACAACAAAACAAAATAGAGGCTTGAAGGTTCTCTGATAAATGTTAAAAAATGTCGAGGAAGAAGAACTATACAAAATTTAAAAGGAAACACACAACCGATCAAAATAGCCAGGAAAAAAGAAGTAGTGGTCAACCAGGGCTCAGGGCTCAGAAAAATTACCGGGTATTACGAATGTCGAAAACAAAAATAAGAAAAATGGAGAAGCACCTGGACAGGATAGCATAATTGTAGAGTCAAGTTGCGAGGGGAAGTTATTGATGAAAAGACTGGAAAACTATTTTAAACAATCCCAAGCGAATGGACCATTAAGCTCTCTCTCCCATCTGTACAAACTTTTTACCAAAATAATTATCTACATGCTGAAGAATAAATTTAACCTTTACCAACCAATAGAACAAGCGGTATTTCGTTTAAGTTTCGGTACCAACTATCACCTTTAAAGTTTAAAAACCATAGTATCGAAAACAATAGAATATAACAGACCAACAGTACTTGTTTTTGTCGATTTTCAAAAGGCTTCCAAACACCATAGAACTATACTGAATAGTCAAGGCTGTCACCCAATATCCTGTGGATTACAGATACACCCGCTGCATTTATAATATCTAAATAACAGCAGTTACGCATCTATATTGTAAGTTCACACTCGAGTTCAGTTCAGTTCTTGGATTTATTTAAAAGCACAGTCTCTCTAAGTAACTCTAATTTATTTCCACTACTTTAACACAATTTATATTCACAGAAACTATTTACATTTTATCTTAACTATACAATAAGCCCGTCGAAAACCGAATGACTCCTATCGCTAGCTGTCAACGAACCATCGGGAAACTTCTTTCACATGTTCTGGAAACTTCAAGGGAATTCCCAGCAACGACAGCCTGTTGAGAGGCAAAACATTTCGGATTCCCAGAAGTATCGGAATAATGTCCCTTCTACGAATTGGTTGATGGCCGATTGCACCAGCTGTCGGATGAATTCTCGTAACAATATGTAAAAACCAATAAGGTACCCACTGAAAAAAGCCGTCGGACAAGGGGACACAATGGCACCTCAACTATTCACATCGGTTTTTGAACACGCATTTAAAAAACTCAAGTGGGAGAAATGAATTTGCACAAGTAATCAAAGAAGTTTAACTAAAGATAAACAAATGCATAACTAATAATTTTATGACAAATTTGGTCAATTGTAGAGCAATGAAATTAGGAAATAATATCATAGGCGAAGTTACACAATCCGATATCTTGGTCATGTCTTAAACTCACTAGAGATAACCAGACGTAAGAGGTTCACAGGCGAATTGGTTTACGTTGGGCAGTATACGACAATTTGAAAGATTGGTTTAACAGCGAAATAAAAAACACAGAAATTCGAAGAATGGAGAACGAAGACGTCATAGAGAGAATAACAACGCTGAAATGGGGATTTACGGACCATATGGTAGCACTCAAAGATGTTATATGAGGAAAAAGATTATTAGATTGTGAACACCCTGAAGATAAGAGAAGCGAGACCACCGACGCGATAGATGGACGATATGGGCAAAACACAATTCAACTAGATGCAGCTTGCACAACGCAGAAATATTTCGAAACGTATAGTGGAGCCTTATATTCAGCAGTGGACGAGGGTAACCGGAAGATGATGATGATAGTAAGGATAACAAGGAGAATATGATACTGAAAATTATTATATACGAAAGTTTATAGATATATGCGCAGATTTTGGACATGGAGTAACAATAAAGTGTAATATTTTTGCATTTTCAATGATGTTATGGGTTTCTGGTAGAACTAGTACTGAATTGATTCGGCCGATACTTGTTGGAAATTCATTATAATAATTAACTGATACTACAATTGCAATTTCCACAATTTACGTTTATTTACAACAAATGTGTAGAAAATTATATTATAAGATACATCCAGCTAAAAACACAAAACAGAAGTCTATCAGCACAGAAAGGGATGAAAGTAGGTATGAAGAAATGGATGCTCGAAGACCGCAAACTCCAATACCAAAAACGTGAGGTTTGTAACATCTATTTAAAGGTAAGTCACACTGAATTATTATCTAGATTCCACTGTATTGAATTTTCCATTTTCAATACAGAAACACGACACAAAGTCCGCCATTTAGTACATCAAAAATTTTCTAAACAAAAACATAAACTCATTTCCAAAAACCTAAACAACCACTAAGTAACAAAACAAAATATACAGATCACAAATTTTTCGATGGATTCACGAATTTAACAGACACTGTATTCACTTCCTACGAACAGTCACTACTTGAAAAAGGTTTCAAACACAATGTTAACATCAATTCATCCACAAAAGCATATGAAAATTTAGGAATAGAAACAGAAATTGCTTTAAATAAATATCCTGAAAATTTTAGTGACAAATATAATTCCTCAAACATTATAAAATGTGAATTTATTAAAGACAACTGTTATATGCGTGATTATAAAATAGTAAAATCAATTAAACTCAAAACCCAACAAGACAACATAATATTCACCCGTGCGGATAAAGGTAATACAATAATTGGTATAAAAAACACCGATTATATAGACTAAACAATGAATTTTTTGAATTCAGGGACATATCAGGTCCTCACTAAAGACTCCACAGAATTTTTTCAAAGGCAAATAAAATCTTTAATACAATATTCCAAGATATTTCAAAATTTAAACTGATTCAGATGAACCCACAACCGCCACAACTGTATTCATTAATCAAACTTCATAAGCAAACCCTATCCGTCCAGTGGTATCATATATGACAGCCCCAGCTTATAAAATTTCAAAAGTTTTAATAAATGTTATTAAAGATTGCTGCAACTTTCATTCAAAATTCAGTGTTAAAAACTCTTTAGAACTTGTAGAGAAAATTAAAAATGTTAGTCTACCGTCTAATGCCAAATTAATTTCTTTTGACGTTCAGAATTTATTCCCTAGTATACCTCCATCAGACACTATCACTAAAATTTCCGACATATTAGATAAAAACAACATTAACCCAATAATAAAAACAGATATATTAACAGCAGCAGAAACATACCTTAAACAAAATTATTTTCAATTCAATGATATTTTTTACACAAGTCACGAAGGATTGATTATGGGGAACCCTGTGAGTTCCATACTCGCAGAAATCTTCATGGCTAATATTGAAAACAAAGTTCACCAAAACGTATTGCCTAAAAATTTTATTTATTGGTATATATATGTAGACGATATTTTAGCTTGTTTCGTAGGGACGAACAGACACAAGCCATCTCAAACCGATCTAACGATTCACCGCACTTCTATCCACCCATTTCAACAAAAACTTTCCGCTTACAATGGTATGGTTCATAGATTACTTTCCATAAAACAATCACCAGATAATTTTCAGAAAGAATTAAACATAATCAAACAGATAGCAGTAAATAACGGGTTTGAGGCCGAATTAATAGAAAATATTCTTGCAAATCAAAAACACAAAAAGGCATTAAGAGAAGTTTACCCAGAAAGCAAAACCAATAATGATTCATATACTAGTATAACCTATTTTGGCAATCCAAGTTTAAAAATAGCATCCTTTTTAAGAAAACAGAATATTAACATTACATTCAAAACAAACACTAGTATTGGAAAATTTATCAAAAATAACAAATCAAAAATCGATCCAAAAAATAAATCTGGAGTCTATAAATTATCACGTGGATCATGCCCTAAAGCCTATATTGGTCAAAGCGGCAGAGCGTGTAAAAAACGTATCTATGAGCACTGTAATTCTTTCATTAACCAAAAAACAGATTCCAATTATGCTGAACATTTAGTAACAGAAAATCATCTTTGCGAGGAGAATTTTAAATTATTACATTCAGAAAATAAAGGCAATAAATTAAACCTTTTAGAATCATTAGAGATTAATAAACTTAAAACTACCCGTAATTTGCTAAACAACCAGACAGAAATAAATAATTCCCCCTTAATAAACCTCTTTAGTTAATCCTTTTACCTATAATAAAATTATATAATCCTTTTAAAAATAAGTACCTGGTAATTATATGACTCCTTGAATATAAATAAAACTCCCTCAAGAAATACCCAGTTAGTCTAGTTCCTTGACAAAGACATTAGTCGAAACGCGTCGGACAGTTTTTTTAAAAAAACCTAAATTGTGGAAATTGCAATTGTAGTATCAGTTAATTATTAGAACTAGAGTACTGCTTGCAATTGTCAAAATAATGTAGAAGATGAATAGAGAGATACCTTATTATGTACACAACGAGTTTGAACAAGTTTCCTTATTTGATCATTAGAACTTTTAATGGAACTTTCAGTTACTTCAGAGTCTAAAAAATTAGTTGTGCAGACTTTTGAAGTCTTTGGGCTCATTCAAACATGCGGGTGAAAAACACACGTTTTGTTCTAAAAGTTGTTATTTAATCAAAGAACCTCGTACATTAAAAGGAGATGAAAAACATTTAACAAGCTCGTTAAGTGATCCGCGTAATGGACCAATTAAAAATTAATTGAAACATCTCGAATGGATAAGAGAAAACCCATTCGCTGTAAAAATATCATACTACGTATACGAGATAAGATAAACTAAACAGTTCTACATACTCGGGTTTTCATATCACGCTTACGATCAACTCAGTTAGCCTTTTAGATAGTGCGTTATTCTTTTGTCGTTTGACTGCTACTGCAAGATTGTCCGTGGTGGTCTTTTCAATTTCAATTGCTTCATTTGTTCCGATTCAATTGTCATGTCCTTAAACTTAGATTAAGTGTCGGTCGAAATAGAGTGAATACGTAAGTGATGAATTTTTTTCGGAAAAAGAGAAAGAATGTGGACAAAAATCCGGTGGTGTACGGTATGGAGAACGTGGAGAAAGTTGTGGGTACATTGAAGAGGTACGTCAAAAAAACAATAGAAAGTGAGTTTAATGGTGATCATGAAAATTGTACTGCGCCTCAGTTGGGGTTCAAAGTTAGTTATGATGAAACAAAAGGTGAAATTGTCGCCAAAGTTATAGGAGCTAAACAATTGCCAACGGCATACGGAAGCTGTTCTCCTAGGGGATATCTAGTCAAGGTAGGTAGATAATTTTACCTCATTTTGAAAAAATGCATCCTATAAATTGACCATAAAATAAGTGAAGTAAGAGTATTTTTGTTAGTATATGAATCAAGGATATTTTTAAGAACAAACTAAAGTGGACGCCTTATTTTTTAACAAATAGAAAAAGGTTCTTTCTTTAACCATTATATTTTCTGTGAGATATATGAGATGTAAACTACCATTATATGAAGTTATATTTGCATCGACTATGGATGCAGTAAATTATTTACTTGTCTATCATACAATACATCCGAGTGACATACTGCCATCGACCCTGACCTTTAAGTTAGTTTCGTTATATAAAACATCGTAGGAGCAGGTTTTGTCAAACAAATGAAAGAATACGGTTCTCAACAGTTAATGATAGTGGGAAAATCGCAGAAAGTCGAGAGTTTGGATGTAAAATGTTTCCTTGAATTCGTTGGTGTTCTGATATCAGACAGGCTTACAGGCTTGCATGCTTATTCTGATAGCTCAGGATAGAGAAGAATTCAGATTAGATGAAGACGGTACGTAAAGAACCAGTTATATATTTATTTATTCAGCATTTGGCACAACTACAGAGACAAATATAAGTAAAATCAAAATTTAGTAATGATATATCATCGAATCATAAGTCGATCTCCACTGACCTTACATCTGGCGGGACCAGTTCTGATCCGGTTCAGCCGGCTCCTTATTTTCGTAGGTACTTCCAAGCCAGCAAGAGGGATAGTTGGGTCAAGCTGGGCTAATTGATGGTATATATCAGATGCCCATACTTTCCACTCTTCATCCATATTAAATGAGCGGGCAGACTCAAAGTCCCCCATTCCCCGCGATTTCCGTCTTGTGTGTGGAAGGTGCTCCAGAGTTTCCCTTGACATCAATGGTTGTTGATTCTTTTCCACGAACGAGCAGTTAACTCGCATCGTCTGAGGACTGGAAGTGCACAATTAGCAGTGAGATGAAACCAGGGCAATGGTGTGGACTTTATAGTTCCCGACACTATTCACATCGTTTGGTTGAATGTTTACCTAGAAGTAGAAGGTGATTTTTGCGAGGAAGTCGTGCTCAGACATCTATATATCTGATAAACGGTGAGCTCCTACTTTATTCAATCGACTTCAAAAAAGAAAGAGGATCTTCGTTGCTTTTTTGTGGTAAAACATTGGTCTGTCACTAGACTCCCGCACCGAACTCAGTATGGAGTAGGTAGTAGGAAAGAGAGTAAGTGTACACCAAAACTGGTCTGTCATTGGGCAACGATGCTTTAGTCCTTCTTTTCTGTGTTCATTGATTGCTTAACTCGCAACTGTTAAAACCGTGAGAGAGCTACGTTTCGGCACAAAAGACGAACCGATTCCAAAAGTCTTTTTCCTCATATAACGCTCGTCTCAATACCCTTAAGAAAGTGATGTGGCTTTTACTTGAATGTCTCATATATTGATAGTTGCAAACGCTTTACATTTTCCTTTGTACATAAATCAGGAAGGACTTTTATCGAAGGTGAGTGTTTTTACAAGAGAGCCTACTTATCTTGATATTTTTCCTCGATTATTTATTTTTGAAGTTCGCGCTTCTTTTCGTATTTTTTGAAATTCATTTTGTTCTTTGCCCTCAACTAATCCTTGTACTTTTTCCTCAATGAAATTAACTTTTCATTAATCTACATCAACTTGAGCATTTAATTCTTTTCTGTAGTGTCAGATGTTTAATTTACATTTGTTATTAGCTACTAGCTGCCCCAAATGTTGGAATTGTTCTTTTTTTTGCACTAGGCTTATTCCAAATCTCTTCACCTTGCTTGTTCATTTGTTTTTCATTCTGGTAGTCACCATTAATTGAATGACCGTTTATTATTTCAAACTTATGACACCAAATGGTACCGATGATTAGGATCCATTACACGTGTCTTCCTACTAATATAATCTGTTATTAGCGACAACTTAAAATCAGTAATTCGCAATAAAAACAGCTTCAAAACTTTAGTTTCAGTATTTCGATCTGAGTTGGACTGTCAAAATAAAACTAAACTTTTCTAATTCGAAACATATGGTTTTGTAGTTCTGGATTCTAGCATGCAATATGCCAAGACAGCGCCAGTTGTTAAGCAAATAATTCCCAGAAGTTCCAATGATCTTTCCTTGACAGGAATAATATCAATCCGTGACAATATTATGTTTTCAATAAAATTTAATTTTTTATTAGATACTCGTTGATGTACCTCAAAGGTATTAATATACGAATATTTAAATCTAAGTCAACTCATTAAATAATTGCATTCATACATGTGAAAGATTAGATAAGAATGAGATCTAATAACATAAATATACTTATAAAATTTTATTTACATAGATTGAAGTTGACATTAAAGACAATGCAGCATATAATTAGCACTGATTCTAAATATTATAAAAGTGAATTTTATGTCTATTCTTTTAAATAGGGAAGATCGAGGAGGGTTGTGAAAATTTTCAATTTAACCAACATATGCCTGCCAAAAAGTTATTTATACATTTCGGATTTTTATATCTCAATATAGTTGATTCTTTAAACTATGCAAAAAAATAGAAAAACTAATAATTTATATTTAAAAAAGAACCGACTTCAGCTGACTTAAAATAAAAACCGTTTAGAAACCGTGTGCAAACAATCACTATCTTCAGACATGTCTTCTTTTTCATCTGATTTAAGATACAATTGAATTGAAAATTGTAGCATCTTCTTATCTCTCTCTCTCTTTTTCTCCCTCTCTCTTTGTCCCTCTCTAATTTGTATTCTTTTTCAATATTTTCCAAAAATATTTTACCTTTTGTATTTGTTATATTATCTGGACCACTTTCTAAAAGTGTAACTCTAATTCACTCTGTATAGTATCATACCTTCGTCCTAGAAAAATTATTTCTGTATGAATTTCGTGGTACATTCCTGGAGCTAATACAGTCATACTTAGAACACCGAAGTTTTTGTGTTAAGATTGAAAACGAATATTCAGACGTCGCCAATATTGACCTAGGGATCCCTCAAGGATCGGTCTTAGATCTCCTATAATATTTGATCCTTGTAAATTAAATACCTGCTCATATTAAACAGGGTACTGTTGTTATGTTTGCCGACGATACAACAATTATCGTATCATCAAAGAACTCAGAACTAAAAAATAAAGTCAATACCACCATTGAAGCGTTTCATAACTGGTGCGCCAGAAACCACCTTATTTTGAACATTGAAAAAACCAAATATATAAATTTTCGTAGCTGCAACCAAAAATCAAAAGTTGTGATTGAGGGAGTAGAAGTTTTTGAATCTGTCAAATCCCTAGGCCTACTTATTGATCAATATTTCAAATGGCATACTCATGTTGAGCGATTATGTAATAAATTAAACTCTTGTTATTTTGCAATTGCAAGGATCAAAAGCACCTTCTCAAAATCAATTTTAATATCCCTATATTATTCACTGGCATACTGTCACTTGAACTTTAATATTCTTAAATTTCTGGGGCAACTGTCGATCATCTCAGAGATTTCACAAATCAAAAAGGATCATAAGACTTATTTTTGGATTGAATTTTAGAGAGAGCTGCAAACCATATTTCATTAGAAACAAAATATTGCCCCTACCCTACATGTATATCTTGAAAACATTGCTGTTTATTAAGCAAAATATTGAGGAGAATTACCCTGCTAATTCAAATTTTCATTCCTATTCTACACCAAATGCCAACGATCTTGTCTAGAGAGTCACAATACAAGGAAATACGAAAGATCACCCATGTACATAGGAAAAAAACTTTTCAACAAGTTATCACAAAATGTAAAAAACCTATCATGTAATAAATAAATTATATGTTAAAGACTTATTATTAAAAAAATGTTATTATTCAATAAATGAATTTATGGAAGACATATTAGATTCTGTACCATCATAGATACAATATAGAGATAACTATAGGATGTAATAATCATTAAAATATTTTAATCAGTAAAATTATACTGTTTAATGTATTGACGTGTACATCCATTCTGTGGCTACGTATTGAATAAATTTATTTATTTATTTATTTATTGCATCCACACTGTATATGGTTCTGTATATTGATCAGCCCTATATAACTTATTGGTCTATCATTTTCTGAATCACCTTGTACAACTATACTTCAACTCAATATAATATTACAACGGTCCTGATATCTTTAAAACCACCCTGTATAAGTATAAATCCTCTCCACAATATTGACTCTTCTATTTTTCTAATATTTACATTATTCCTGTATACCAATGATTTTACTTCGCTCCATATGTCGAGTATTCAATTGCTCATGGTTTACCCTATATAACAAAATTCACCTTTTTGAGCCACATTTTATGACTATAATTTTATTTCAACCACCCGGTTGCTTCTAAAATTTTTGAATACATGTTTATATTGTACTCCCTCCTACGTCCTATAATTCAAATATTCTAACTGATTATGCTTATATAAGAAATTTTTGATACACCCTGAATAAAATAATTTTACCCCATCTTTACTTCAAACACCTTGTATGAGCAACTACTTATTTTCCAAACTATATAACTTTTTAAACCGTCCTGTATAACTGTAATTCTAGTCCACATTATATTTCAACTTTCCTGTATATTCAACTGCTTCTGACAATTTTTAAAGCCTGTTGGTATAACTGTAATTATTCTACATTCTATAACACAAACATCCACTCTGTATAACTCTAGTTTTGCTCCAGTATAATTTCAACCACTTTGAATACACAACTGCTTATGTGCAACCACCCAATACAATATCTTTAGAACCACCCTGTATAATTAATTCAATTCTAACTTATATTTTAACCATCCTATGTATATAACTGCTTATGTACTACATAATATCACACGCATGCACGCACACACCTACAACCTTACACCATATAGAAGATTTCGCCAACATATATATACATATAAATTTTCATGTCGATAAAATAACGGAATAGTTTCTACCATTTCACGCGACTTAACTTCGTCTCTAACTGAAACTGACTTTCAGATGCATCAAATTAAAAACTATTACAAACACCCTGCACAAATACTTTCATGGCATATCTTGACATTTAAACTAGATATTTATGAAGAAAACATTTACCATGATGTTTACAGTTTTTTGAACATATTTTTCCGATTTTTCAGAAAAAATGTATGTTTTGCGTTATAGAAAAATATACGGAATCAAACTGGAACATATCTTTGTAGAATACAATTTATGATATTCAAATTTCTTGAGCGGTTTTAGAGAAAACACTGATTCATTGAAATTCGCTGAAATCTCATCCCTTATTTACTTTTTTATTATTTTCTGGAAAACCGTAAGGCTCATGTTAGAGACAATTATATGGGACCTTTCTGTAATGTTCCTTAATATAATGCAGTTTAAATCATCAAAATTGCCCAAGCCGGTTTTGAATAATCGTCGTCATACATCAAAAAAAGTTGCAGACGAACTGATAACCTACTCCTTTTAGTCGGTTAAATAAGCATACAATCTTTGTAAACACAGGAAAGATAAAATAAAATATTTGGCATGAACTTTATAAAGACTGCCTCTTTTAACTTTTTACAATATACAATATTTTTTAAAGCCATATGGAGTCCCATATGATTGTCTAGTAGCAACAAAACGTTCTGTTATTTCGATGGTCTCACGTGATTGTTGAAGTGCTAAAGAAAAAATTTAAAATCGTCTTCTTGCATTCAGCTAGATCCAGTAGCTGTTCCTATCGAACCAGCTGGGCCATCTCGAACGAAACGTTAATGAAATCTTCAAGGAGCGAATATGAACATAAGTGGAATGTGATTTCATATAGCCTTCCTAGCCACCGCTAACGTTACAGGAGTTCTCCTTTCCACGGCATTAACTTGTTTTTCTGAACGTTGCGCGAACAACATATAAGGTTTTTGGATTGTAGTTATGCTGGTCTCGTCCACATTCCAAATGTTTTTCACGACTAATGAATGCTTGCCCAAGATATTACTATAATTGTCGAATGAAGCGGTGAGATTCGTTTTATTCAAGCTGGTGGCTCGAGCAATGCTTGTACCTTGAGACTATCCTAAGGATAAACTTGGATGACGTTCCATAAATAACTTAAGTTACACCTCTCCAGGCATTCCTTTTTCTGCACAATCTTATGCAGTTGCATTTTGCCACCGACTACATTCGATTATTGTGAGGTTTTGCAGCAAATAGTTATCAACGCTTCACTTGTCGAGAGAAATATTGCGATAGGTACTGCCTGTAGAATAAGTTTTGGGGTAAACAAGCCAATGGGCATAAATCTCGCCTTATGTTATACTTACGGGATATGGATTTAGAGAAGAACTATCTCATTTTTTTAAAGTTCATTTATGGAGTTTGTTAAAAGCTAAAAAATCGACCGTTCCCCCCCGTGATCTCTGAAACTACTGAGCCTAAAATTCTGACAAAAATAGGAAATATATAACGTTGCCCGAACTTTACAGGAAAAATAAGGAGAAACCATTAAAATTAATTTTGGGGGGCAAATTATAACATTAAATGAAAATTTAAAAATATTTTTTTTCAAACGCATCATGTAATACATCAAACGAAAGGTCCCATTCTGAAGAACACAAATATATATTTTCATATGTAAAAAAATATACGTTTAAAAGGATATTAAATAAAATATACGAAAATTTACCCATTCCCTCCCCTCTTATCTCCGAAACTATGGAACGTAAAGTTTTGAAAAAAATTAGAGGTTTAGGGTCTAACCTGAAGTTTACTGGAAAAATAAGGAGAAACCTCTACTATTAATTTTGGGGGGCAAATTGCAGAATTAAATGGAAAATATAAAATTAAAATTGTTTCTAACGCATCCTGTTATATATCAAATGAAAGGGCTCATTATGACGAAAACAAATACATTTTTTTAATATTTTGAAATAAACTAATTAAAAGATATTAACAAAAATATAAAAAAATTTACCCATCCCCCCCTTATCTCCAAAATCCACTAACTGTAAAATTTTGAAAAAAATAGAGGTATAGAGCCTAACCTGAACTTTACTGGAAAAATAAGGAGAACTCCCTAATATTCATTTTGGGGGCACATTCTAGAATAAATGGAAAATAAAATATTACAATTGTTTCTAACGTATCAAGTAATGTCAAATGAAAGGGCTCATTATGACGAAATTATTTTTTTAAGTGTTTTTAAAATAAATTAATTAAAAGATATTAAACAAATATATTTAGATTATGAGGAATACAAATATATATTTTACATATTTTTTAAATTAATTGGTTACAAGATATTAACATAAAGATATAAAAAATTCTCATTTCTCCCTTTATTTCCGAAACCAGACTACTTAATACTTTGAAAATAATTAGGAGTACTGGTGCTCACTTGAAATTTATAAGAAAAATTATTAGAAAACCCCCATAGTAATTTTAGGGGCAAATTATACAATTAAATGGAAACAAAAATTCAATTTTCAAACGCATCATGTTATATATCAGATAAAAGGCCCATTATGTGAATAACAAATATAACATATTTTTAAATCATTTGTTTCAAAGATATTAACTAAAATACTTAACATCGACTTAATTCTCACTTTCGAAACTATACTATTTAAATTTTGAAAAATATTTTTTTTTTAATTTTTAAATAATTTAAGATAATATTTAATAATTTAGAATTTAAAACTTGAGCTATTTTGTCCTTTATCTTCCAATCTACAGAGCCTCAAATTTTAGACAGTAGATTATAAAAGTCTGAAAGTTTATTAGTAAAATAAAACTCTAATGTTAATTTTTGGGGGCCAAATTAGAAAATTAAATGCATATATATTCTTCTTAAAATCAAGCGAATCCTGAAGCAGATAAAAGAAAAAGTTTGTGTATGGAAAATGTAAGTGTATATTTTTTATAAATTTAAAAAGCTTCGTTTAAAAGATATTAGGGTAAATATAAGAAAATGCACTAATTCCCTGTTTGCCTGAAACTATAATATTAGAATCTTGAAGGTGGTACGGAACCCTTAGTAGGCGAGTCCAACTCGCACTTGACCAAATTTTATTTTAATTTTTACAATTTACTATTTTACATTGCTTTGGTGTGGAATATAATATTATTAGTATTGTTTTATTAACCAAATATCCATTATAAGTGTTATTCTGCTTTAGGTTTTGTTTTTTTTGGAAAGCAAATGCAGGCATTTGGCATTTAACGGTTAAACCTGAAAACCTTCAAGTATTTATGTATGTCAACATATATAGACATATTTTGCAGGCATTTAACAGTTAAAAATGACAACCTTCGAGAATTTATGTATGTCAACATATATAGACATATTTTTACATTCAACTATCAAGCTCGATCTCACCGAGCATTATCTAATATTTCATAAACAACCGACTGCAACTTCAGTTGATTTTAATAAAGTCATATCAAGAATTTCATATATTCTGAAAATAATTTATGGTGTTTTGTAATTTATTTATCATTACTCATTAAAACTAATTTGTCCTTGAACTTTATAAATGTCAAACAGTAATAAAACAATTATCCAAACTAATTACATGTAGCGTGATTATAAATCATGTGCACATAATGTTAGACTCCGCAACATAGTGATGTCAAAGTTTCATTGTCTCCAAGGGGTTTCCCCTAACACTTTATGGGTTTGGTTTTTTCTTCCTTTCTTTCTAAATCCATAGCTGTTAAGAAATTATTACTGTTAAAAGTTGACATTAAGAAATTATTAATTCACCTCATATAAGGATTTATTTTAAATATATGGCATATTAAAAAATAATTTCATGGAATAATTAGTTTGTGATTTTTGGCCTTCCGTATTTGTAAATGTTATCTATCTATTTGAAACATCTTGTCATTTTCCTTCTTAAAGGGCCCCTTCTCAATTGCGTCCCAAGTTCCTATTCAACAGTCTAGACCACTTTAGCTTAGTCAGCTCCACACCATTCACATTTACCATAAATTGGCTTCTTCCATACATAATTTAGCCAAATATTTTATTTAGTACGAAAATTATTGTTACAATAAATGTGCAATCAATAAATCATTCTTTTTCTTCAAATAAGAGTAGCTTCGTCTGTATATGATTTGTTAGTTTAATAAAGTAATAACTTTCAATTAAATAACGGAAAATGACATTTTCATTAAAGTAAGAACGTGAAACTACATCATGGTGATATTCCAGTAATGAATAATTTTGTAAAGATTTACCTAATTAATGTACATTTTCTATTATAATATAACAAATAGAATTTATTCGAGAATTACATTTCCCAGCTCCAGCTATCCTAGATATCAAAAGGATTTGTGTGGACCCTTTCCAGGTTTTCAGGCCCGTGGTTAGAGTCGTTGAGGCAGTTTTCCATGAATTACGTGTGTTGTTCATGTCCCACTGAGCCTTTATTAGAAATTCAAAATCCCCATATTTGGTTATTTTCTCAGCCTGCTTGATATTTATTTTATTGTTGTTAGGAGAAACCTTTTCTACCAAAACTATATCTGGTCTATTGTGAGCAACAGTTCGATCAGTACAGCTTGTAGTTGTTATTTTCTAAAACAGATGCTGGTTTGTACTTATAGTAGGGTAATCTCACCGACTGTGATAGTTCAAGTTTCATTGCTAGTTCCGGGTGCAGTATTTTAGCCACAGCATCGTGTCGCTCTTTGTATTCAGTTGCAGCGAACGCTTCACAACCTCCTGTGATATGTTGGATAGATTCAGATGTTTGGCAACCATACCTGCATCTGTCGTTGTTAATAGAAGGGTCTTTAACGATATACTCTAGATAGTTCTTAGTTAGAACTACTTGGTCTTGGATTGCCAATATAAAGCCTTCCGTTTCAGGAAACTTATGACAAGAAATAAGCCAGTAGTTCGACGCTGCACTGTCGACATAATTTTTGTTGACGTCTTCCATGAAGGGGCTTCTCTTTCCATTTCAGTATTTTGTGATCAGTGGTCTGGTGGTGTAATTGGACTTGTTGTTCTGACAGTCGCAGTGTTGATGAGTCATCAAACTGGCACATGACTCTGTAGATCAGAAAATTCTGCGAGTTTCTCAAAATAAAACAGAAATTTGTTGATCTAATAGTTTGCTTATATCTGCCAATCCTCTTCTTCCGTCATACCGTGGCAAGGTTGCACGTTCGTTTTGGATGGTGATTTTGAGCTTTTGAACTCGTTGTAATTGCTCAATGTCAGTCTTGCACCAATTAACTATACCGAAAGAGTAGCTGAACACTGAACACGCATAGTTACTAATAGCCTGAAACATTATTTATATTTTTATTGTTATTATTAATAAAAGTATCAAATCTGTTTGATTTAGGAATGATTCGCTACATGGATTTACCCATCTTTTTCAGCCTGACAATAATTTTTAAACAATTGAACATAAATTAGTTATGTCTATTTCCAACAACTCATCTACTTTGGTAAATTCACAACGTTTCACATTTGTCCTCAACAGGTCTGTTCGTCGGTTATTGAAACAGTCACAAAACATAATCGCTGAGTATCGGGAAACTTGAACTCAGGAAATTGAGAGTAAAGCGATATATACATGGTTTTCAATCGCAAATAATTTAAAATATTTATTTCTTCTAAACACTTTATAGAATTTCGTTGCATACAATTCATCCCTCTGCCGCTTCTGCTATTACTTTGAGCACTGACTTCCCCCTCAGAGAAGGGAAGCATCCGTCCTCAGGGTAAAAGGACACATTGTCACTATAGAACTTTTGCACCTTCATTAATTTCTACTTACCCTCCAAATTTTATGAATTGCCATTTGCTCAGTATCCCATT